>CM024583.1:2184604-2367366 GCA_014182395.1 Eucalyptus sp. ANBG9806169
TGGTCATCATGTGATAAAAGGAAAATCCAAAACATGAAAATCGCGTAAAATACCTGCCATGCCAAAACGACAGCGTTTGCTCGGCGCCCCTCCTCCTCCTCGCAGCTCGCAGCTTGCAGTTCTGTTCCCCCTCTTTCCCCTCCAATAAGCCCAAAACCCCTAAAGAAAGGGGGCGGTCGTCGCAGCAGAGACTCGACGCTCGGAAAAGCTTCGCCGGTCCGGCAAGGGAAAAGGAAGGGATCGGAAGATGGGGACGTCGGTGCAGGTGACGCCCCTCTGCGGCGTCTACAACGAGAACCCTCTCTCCTACCTGGTCTCCATCGACGGCTTCAGCTTCCTGGTCGACTGCGGCTGGAACGACCACTTCGATCCCTCCCTCCTTCACCCGCTCTCCAGGTTCCCCTCTCTCTCTCGATTCCGTTGCTTCGCGTTACTTCTCTCTTCGATTGACGATGCGAAATGTGAGCTCGCGATTTGAGCGCGGGGCGCGTCCGCCGCCTGCGCTGCTGTTCGGAGCTGCGGGAGAGTGTGTGTTCACCGTTTTTGTTCCGTCGTGGCGCGCAGGGTGGCGTCGACGATAGATGCGGTGCTGCTGTCGCATCCGACACGCTCCACCTCGGGGCCCTGCCTACGCCATGAAGCAGCTCGGGCTTTCTGCTCCCGTCTACGCCACCGAGCCGGTTTACAGATTGGGGCTTCTTACTATGTACGATCAGTACCTCTCCCGGAAAGTAAGTAGGACTTGTGCCAAGACAGGTTTTTCAAATCTTTTTTCTGCACTGGATTGGTGCAATTACGTGGCTTGGCCTGATGGGGTGATTATCCTGTTGACGTGAACATTCTTTGAATCGCAAATGTAAGAGGTGAATTTGTGGGTGAATTGAGTTTGGACTTAGTTCGAGCGAAGTAATAGGCCAAGGTCGTAATTTTTCCTTCTTCTTTCTGTTCCATCTGTATTGATTGAGAGCTAGTTCAACTAATTCTTCAGTGCTCGGTGATGCCTATAACATATCGGCTGTGTACTCATTTTTTGATCCCTGAAAACACCTGTAATCTGGAGAGCTGATTTTAAGCATCCTTTTCGTTGTTGTTTTGGTTAGCACAGAATACTATTACAGCAGTATGGGCTTTTTGAGCAATGAAAAGTAATGATGAAAATGTCTCTCCTTTTTCTTCTGCAGCAAGTATCAGAGTTTGATCTATTCACATTGGACGATATTGATTCAGCTTTCCAAAATGTGACCAGGCTAACATATTCTCAGAACCATCATTTTCTGGTAGGCATTGTGAACAGTTGTATCATTTTGGTTGACAATAGTCTGTTTTGGTATATTCTGTCATTCGACTGCAGTAGCTCAGACCGAGCCCTTTCTCAAACCTTTTAAGCATGTTTTGATGTTTCTATACCCTCATTTTATCTCCTTTGCGTTGATTCTGGATACGTCTGTAATCTTCCTGTGTCTCTGCATTGATTGTGATTAGTTTATTGACTTTATCAGGAAAAGGGGAGGGGATTGTGATTTCTCCACATGTGGCTGGACATCTCCTGGGAGGTACAATCTGGAAAATATCAAAGGATGGAGAGGATGTTATATATGCAGTGGATTTTAACCATCGCAAAGAAAAGTAAGAGTTTTAACCAAGTAACTTCCTTGGCTGGCTTTTATGCTACTAGAAATTACTTACCATAATTATGTGTTTCTGTCAGGCATTTGAATGGAACTGTTCTTGAATCCTTTGTCCGACCTGCCGTTTTGATTACAGATGCTTACAATGCCTTAAACAATCAGCTTCCAACTAAGCAAAGGGAGAGGATTTATAGGTATTACCCTCTCCTTTCCAGATTCTATAAATAAAGCAGCGAGTACAATTTGTATATTATCGAAGTTTGTCTTCGGGTTCAGTTTCACTGTTATGCCCTGACTGATAAGCTCCTACATATCTGCTTGTTCATTCGTATAACTGCTCACATGCTAAAATTCTTTTCTTGTGAAGATGGTATAAAAAGACTGTCGAAGCTGGAGGAAATGTATTAATACCTTGACACGGCTGGACGAGTGCTGGAACTATTTTAATACTGGAAGAGGTCAGTCAGGCAATCTAGACGTGATTTATACTTTTGTGGCTATGGAAGACAAATCTATAAATTTACATCCTGACTGCAGAGTCCTCTGAATTGTCCGATCTATTTCTCACATATGTCTCCTCAAGCACAATTGATTATGTCAAGAGTTTCCTTGAGTGGATGAGTGACAATATAGCAAGTCTTTGAGCATACACTGACAATGCTTTTCTTCAAAGTAGGTGATTCTTTCGCTCAAAGTTTTTTTACTTTGAATGGCTTTTCGTGCTTCATCTGACGCACTTTGAAGTGATGCAAATTACCTCCTAAAATATTTTCAATTTATTTTACATTATGCTTATCACTACAGGCATGTCTCACTCCTAATTAACAAGAATGACCTTGATAGTGCTCCAGCTGGTCCAAAGGTTAAATCTCCTTTTTCTTTATTCATTATTGTATGCTTATTTATTCTTTTCTTGCTAACTATTTCAAGTTACTTTAGGTTGTTCTAGCATCCATGGCCAGCTTAGAAGCAGGCTTTGCTCACGACATATTTGTGGAATGGGCAACTGATACCAAGAATCTTGTACTTTACGGAAAGAGGCCAGGTAATCCAAACGACTAGTGTGGGTGCTACTAATTGGTCGAATTTGCATGATCAAGTCATTCTGCTATTTTAACTGTGTGAACTAAATGCAAACTGCTTTTTGGGCTGAACTGATGAAAAATTCTTGGACCCATTAGGCATCTTCTTGATTAGCTTCACATGTGGGAGTTTTTTCCTGAATGGAATTATTTGTATATTTCATATTCCAGAATATAGAATTTGGTAATAAATTGTTAACAGTTGGAGTAAATATTAATCTAGCTTGCATGGGAATATATTTACATTCTGAAATCAATGGCTCCTTGATTACTGATGTCAGTGGCTCTTCGAATCTTTAGCACTAGAGAATAACATTGTTAGGGGTTAAAATTATCTTCCCAGAAGGCATGCAAACTTATCAAGATGGTTGTACCATTTCTTTTTTGCGCAACGCTTCATTGAAACTGAATTGTCAGCATTATAAGGAATAAATTAATGCTATTTGTACAGTTCTGGCAAAACAAATGATTTTTTTCTTTTTTTCTTTCCAGTCTGATGGCAAGCAAAAGAGATTGATGGAACTGGATTTCATTGGTTTTATGATATATTTTCTTCAATTGTTTAGAAGCAACCTGCATATAAGATAAAAGGCAGCAATACTGATGAAAATTTAATATAGTTTTTCACTTGTTTAGAAGCAACTTGTATATAATATGAAAGGCATCATGACTGATGAAAATCTTTAGTTCATTTCAGTGAAAGGAAATCCTTAGTAAATAATTTGTTGCAGACGTGAATTCCAAGTTGATTTGCTGCACAGATTTTCCTTTCCTTATCATATTTATGCTGACGGTTACCATTGAACTTGTAGTTTGGTAACCTTTAGCTCGTATGCTTCAGCAGAGATCCACCCCTAAAGCTGGGTCAAACTGCGTCTAAAAGAGTCTTTTGGCTGGGAGGAGCTAATGCTCAAGGCGAAGAAGAGCAAAATCGGATAAAGAAGGAAGAAGCTCTGAAGGCTAGTATTATCAAAGAAGAGGAATCAAAAGCAGTGGCGTGTGCATCTGATGATGGGTGATCCAATGGTCATTGATGCCAGCACCAATTCCGACATCACAAGAAGGCATTTTTTTCTCAAGAAGTTGATATAGTAGTAATTTTTGTCATGGGCGGTTTGCGTCTTAAATGTTATTTGTAGTGAAAAGATGTTCTCATTAACTGGCAAAGATGGTAGTAATCCATCCAAGTTGTACCTCAAGCAAAGGCAATTCCTCAAGATTGCATTTGCTAAAAATTCTCGCTGTTGAGTAACCTTCTTTGGGGAACCAAATCTCCTTTTCTTCCCCTAGTTTTTCTACACTAGATGAAGCTTCACCGTGGTTGGGCTCTTGCCCTGAAACAATCTTTTCCTGTTAAGAATGACTAAGAAAAAGCAGTGCATGCCAAGTTTTCGGCTCTACATTATTTCTGCTCTATTTTAATGTTTTTCGTTATTTCTGGCAGCAGCTGGTTCACATGGTAGTAAAAGGCACTGACATTTTAATTGATGGATTTGTTCCACCACCCAACTGTGCTGTTCTATGTTTCCTTTATGAAAATGCCTCTGAGTGGGATGATTTTGGTGAGGTGATCGAATCCTGATGACTAACGAATTAAAGAGGACGACATGACCAAGGAGCTTTGGCCTGTGTTATTCTATTACAATTTTCAGCCTCTATGCCTTTGGCTGCTCTTAGGTACCGTAGGGACAGTCACCTTTGAATATCGTGGTTCATTCATTAATGAATAGTCCGTAAAATGAAATAAGGAATGATGAAAATACTTTGAGATGTTTTTGCCAAGGTCACTATATTCTCAGCTTTATGATTAGAACTTTTGACCTGAAGAAGCTATGTGGCCATGTTCTAGAGTTTGTCAACGCCTTATCATTAGAAGTTTTGACCGAAGAAACTATGTAGATTGTGTCTTGGAGTTGACACAATATTCTGCAAATGATTCTTTTATCTGTTTTCATTTCCTCAGCATCACATAAATGAATGACCCTGCTAAAATGTCCAGAGGAAGGGCTAAAAAGAAAAAAAAAAATAAATTGAATTAATGGTTTGAAGCATGTAGTTTGTATGGTTTGGAGCTTTGAATATGTAATGCTTATATCATGTCAAAGAATGACATTGGATTATCCTTTGTGTTCATGCTAATATAAATGCTAATACAGTGGTAATGTGATCATATTGAGAGTATTATTAAGTTCATCTGTACTGGTTTTTACTATGAGAGATAGATCCCTGGTTGATTTGAATGAAATAATGGTCTTTCAGCAGTGTGAACTTCCTAATGAAACTCTTCAGTTAAAATTCACCAAGTCTTCTTCCACTGTCATCTTTAGTACGGTAGTCTTGTGATACATCGTTTTTAACCTTCTATGGGGTGACTGCAGTTTGTGAGCAACATGGATGGAAATCATGAAGGACTCGCTAGCTTGATACTTGATATGAAGCCTCGTGCTGTATCAACTGAACCAACTGGTAAGTGAGTTCTCGCAGCAAGTGATGCGTGGCATTCATCATTTAGTTCCTGAACCAATGTACAGTCATATCTACATGTATTTCCTGAAAAGAGTTACCTTGATGGAGATTGACAATATGGACAGGAAATAAACTCGTCTAACCTTGAATTGTGGGGAGGCACCTCTTTGTTTTATCGTTTCTTTTTTTTTTTCCTTCCATTTTCAGAAGCCTTAGAAAAGGACTGAGCATATTCATGGCATGCTACTGCTCTGTGAGAGTTTCTTTTCTTTACTTCTGAATTTGGCTGCAAAAACTTGAACTCCATGAACATATGAACGAATGATGTTTTTTCCATATTTTTGTACTGTAATTAGATTGCATTTGTGAATTTAATTTATACATTAGTTATTTAATTGTTTGATGAACCTGCCTTTTACATGCATTATGATTTGTAATATCAGGTGCAAGTCAAATGCCTCATTGATATACATGGACTTTGAGGACGTGCGGACAGCCGAGCAATTAAATCAATACTTGCCCATGTGGCTCCCTAAAGCTTGTAAGGTTATCTTTGCTGTAAATAGTTTGCAGGATGATGACCAGAGACTGTTGGGTCTCTGTATCATGTTCAAACTATGTTATTATGCTTCTAAGGCAATCGTGATTCAGAATCCAATAGCATCTTAGTAGTGTTCGTGCAGGCATATGTCATGCCTGCTTTGAAATAAGGAGTAGTTTTCCTTGTTGTTTTCCATCTAATGTGAGGTTTCAACCTGGTGCTGCTAATCATTCATCAGAAGAGGCAACTTATTCATTACTCACAAGATTATAGCATTTATTTCGTTGGTCAATGATAGTTAACCTGTCGATGTTCTTCTGCGAGTATAATTATGTGCGTTAAAATATAACCATATGATTTGTTGAATATAAACTCATGTTTTGCACTTTTTGAAGGTTTTGGTGCGAGGATCAGCCGAGGCAGCCGAGCATTTGAAGCAACACTGCTTGAAAATGTCTGCCCTCAAGTCTATGCTCCCAAATCGAAGAAACAATTGATGTCACGTCTGATTTATGTGCTTATAAGGTACCTTCAAGAAATGCCATGAAATTTGAGTCATTGTGTGATGCTGCAAATATGTGTCCTCTGAATCTTGTTTTGTGACAATTAGGTGCAACTTTCTGAGAAATTGATGAGCAATGTGCTTTTCAAGAAGGTAAGCTTCTCATGTTTTCGTTCATCTTCATAAAACCTGATCGCCATGTTATTTTCAGTTGGAGTGTCTCATGTTGATGGATTATACAGCTAGGAGATTATGAAGTAGCTTGGATCGATGCTGATGTTGGAAAGACAGAGAATGGAATGTTGTCTTTGCTTCGCTGTCAACTTCAGCACCACCACATAAACCGGTACTTGTTGGTGATTTGAAGTTGGCAGATTTCAAACAGTTCCTTAGCCAGCAAAGGTGTTCAGGTAAAAATTTCTCTGCTTGCTAACATGGGTTTATCCAACGTAGTGATGATTGTTTTTTAACCAATTAAAGACAATCTTATATAGTGCTTTGACTTTGTCGAATGTTGAACTTCCGGTGTTTTGCAGGTAGAATTTGGAGGTGGAGCTCTTAGATGTGGGTGAGTATGTAACACTACGCAAAGTTGGTGATGCAAGCCAGAAGGTCAGTATTTTATTGATTCTCGGTTTTGTCCTTTTCTTTTATTTTACTTCCCTGTTGCTTGGTCCCTGACTCCTAGCCACTGTCCATGTCAACCCCTTCACCTCTGAGCAAAGAAATCAGAGCCGTATAGTTTTCATGATTGAATTTGCCTGTGTCCGATTTTTGAGAGAAAGAATTATGAATGCCTTCTACCTCTCGTTTTTCCACCTGGTCATTGATTCTGTGCGTTTTCATTTTGTAGGGCGGTTTTATCTGGCATCAGCAGATTGTCCTTGAGGGACCTCTCTGTGAAGATTATTACAAGATTACGTGATTATTTGTACTCTCAGTTTTATTTGCTTTGAGATTAGATACATATGCAATTCTACTTTTGGGGTAAAGAAGCCTGTGCCATGTCACAATATTGTGTTATGAGCCATCAAAAGCTTATATCTCATAAACCAAACACAAGTGCCATCACCACCTGCAGCAATGGCTGTCCATTGTGAACGGCCATTGCCACCGCTACAGTGGAGTCCATTCTAAGTAGCACCACCTCTCTAGGATTTTGCCATCTTTCTCCCTCCATCTTGACATGGACCAGTTTCTTCAAACCACTATTGCAAAGTGGTTACACCCACAGCCATAGATTACTTTTTTTTCTGTGTTCATTTAACAGAATCTTAAAGTCTTCTGAACAATGGACATAAATTTGTCCTTCGCTTATTTTCAAGCAAAGGTCGCAAAACAACTAACCTGATCTTATCTGACTTTACGTTATGTATGGCTACCGGTGACAGCCTCACATCATAGGCAGCTGATTCCGAGGGTACAGATCAGTGAATTCCATCTGAATATCGCCGTGTGGTTTGGAAGCAGTCAGCCGACAGCATCAAGAGCATAGAAACATATGCCAAGTTGAGAGCAAAAATGCACTACCGGAGTGGGAACGTAATTAAAAACATTGTCTTGCAGATAATAACATTCTTAGAAGTACAAAAATTTAGGTTTTCCATTTCAATGTTAGTACAAATAAACAAAAGTTTCCAAAAAAGTTCTATACCTATTGCATTTGTATAGACTTATCTAGATAGTTGCACCATTGCCTTTTGTGGGCAATTCTTTCTATGGGAACTCAATTATTAGCACTATAAGGAATAGATTAACACTATCTGAACAGTTCTGGCAAACAAACAATTGATGGAAATGATTTCTGCCGATTCTATGATATAATTTCATCAGCTGTTTAGATGTAACCTGTATGTAAGGTGAAAGGCGCGGTGATTTCGTTAGGCACTTCTGCTGATTTTATGGAAGATTTTTCTGCTGGTTATATATCTCACTCCGTTTTGTTTTCTGTTCTTTTTACTACTTCCCTCTTGCTTGGGTCCTGACTCCTGAACAACGCAATCAGAGCCGTATAATTTTCGTGATGGAATTTGCTTATGTCTGATTTATTTTGAGGGAAAGAAATACGAATGCCTGCCACCTTTAGCTTTTTTGTATCCTGTCATTGATTCTGTGCGTTTTCCATCTTGTAGGACAGTTTATCAGGCACTCAGCGGATTGTCCTCGAGGGGCCGTTTTTAAGACCATCACGAGAGTCGTGATTATTTGTAGTATTAGATGCTTTGAGATTAGACACGTATGTAATTCTACTTAGGACAATGTCAAACTCTCCTCTTATGAGCAATTAGATGCTTATTCCCCATAGCAGCGAAGGCAAATGCCATCACCACAGGCTGCTCCAAATTAGGTGCTGAATAGTGCGTACTGATAAGTAACATGTCCGATGTGTCTATATCCTCGGACGTGAGATATCAACCCAACCTCGATGTTATATACGTAAAATCCCTTTCTGGCACTACACCTTGACCAGCTAGCAGGCTAGCAGCAATGGCCATCGTACGCTACGAACAACCACCAAGGACTTCGCAATCTCTCTCTCTCTGTATCTCACCATAAACCTGTTCTCTCGAACGGCCATTGCAAAATGCCCTTTACTTATTTCCAAAGAAAAAAATGCCAAACAACCAATCCAATCTTATCCGACTTCACATTGCGCACGGCTGCCGCCTCAAAATCATGTGAAATGGATTCCAAGGGTATAGATGAGTAAATTCAATCTTCCCAATTCACGATGGAATAGATGAACCAACTCCAGGCAGGAATTGCGAAGTTTCCATTTACTTCACTAACCATCTGGCAGGTGCCAAATATAATATAAGCCGGAGAGCAAAAAGCCAATCTGGATATTGCCGTGTGGTCAGGAAGCAGCCAGCCCACAGCATCAAGAGCATTGAAACCATATGATAAGTTATAAGCAAAAATGCACGAGTAGAAAGGGAACAGATAAGAAACATTGTCTTGGCAAAAATGACATTCTTGGAAGTACAAGAATTTAGATCTTCCAGTTTCAATAGTCCAAGTCAAGGAAAATTTCTAAACTGCTAGCGGACTATTCAGACTGTAGTTGCACAGAAAATCCCTCATTTCTTCTTTTCACCACCTCCAGCAGACCTGCACCAAAATCCAAGAGATTATCTCACTGAAACACATTAAACAGAAAAAAGATCTCCACGAACAGTATGCATTCGTTGGTTACCTCATCTTGCGGAGGACATTAGACATCTCCTCACGCTTCTTCTTTGCCCTCTTGTGGGTACCCAGCTTTCTCTTAGCCACCTTCAGAGCACGCTTGTCCTTTCCAACTTTTAGAAGCTCAGTGATCCTTTTCTCGTATGGTGCAAATCCAGCAACTTCCCTGATTAAGCTCCTCACGAAATGGACCCTCTTGCTGCTTTTCTAAAAGACATAAAAGGAACAAATCATACATAGGAAGCAGATAATTCAATTATTCCTACCCTACAATAATTGTCCAATAGAAGTAACTTATGACCTCTGCTTTTGCAAATGCTACTTAAGGGACAGAAGATAAGTGACCCCTCCAGTATGCTCGACATAGGATGCAGAATATTCAATTAATCCTACCCAACAGTTATTGCCAACAGAAGTAACTTATGACCTCTGCTTTCACTAATACTACTTAAGGAGAGAAGAAAAGAGACCCCTCCAGTATGCTTGAATTTAACAATTTAATTTTGAAATGGAAACCAAGATTTCACCATTAAAATTTAGTGTAGTAAATTATGACTATTGCAATTGTGATTTAGAGAGACCTTAATGCAGGTTATTGTATAAACGTGCATCTTTTATAGTATATGGAAGACAATAGTCATATTTTGCAATCCACCTACAGTATTGGGCACCAGCCGCACAACATATTTTCACCAAACTAGATATAGTTCACATGGTTTAGCCAATGGCATGCATGCACCGGACTACTAAACAATTTCTGCCAGAACTCAACTCCACAAGAGAAACAATTTCTGCCAGAACTTAACTCCAGAAGAGAAACTAGTTTCCCCCTCATATCATTAAACTCTCTCTACAAAAACCCTCAAACTAGATATGAGGGCATCTCGTCTCAAAGATAAACCTCTCTCAATCATCAGCAAATTCCCACATCACAAAGGAAAACTATAAGGGGCAACAAATGCCTATGGTCGATCTCTGAGTCCTCAAAATTCTCTTCTAGGGAGACAAAACTGACAACAAAAACTGCAACTTTCAAATAGCATCAATGAAATGCACATGCCTCGATACCAAAACAACAGAAAGGGAATCCACGCTCTGGTCAATTGGCATGGAGATGCAGGATGCACTTACCCCTTTACGGTCGCTAGGACGGGGAGCGAGTTCCTTCTTGGTCACGATGTGACCCTTGTTAAGGCCCACGAAGAGGCCAGTGCTCGGCTGCTTCGGAGCCATTTCCTACTCATCAAAAACACGAACCCACGTATTAACGTGCGCTCGTAGAATCAACCACAATCAAAATATGCAAACAGCACGCCCGCATTATACCATGTAAAGAAACTAAAACCGTAGAAATCACGACAAGCAAGCACCAAAGAAAAAGAAAAAAAAGAACATAAACAGAGGCGGCTAAGAAAGAAAAACAAGAGCAACTAAAAGCAGGTGAAGAGTTGCAAGAGAAGCTTTTGCCATGAGTGCCATGACGAGACATCGCGAAGCTGCTGCGTTGAAGAATAGAGAGAACAGATCTCATTAACAACAGCACAGAGCTCTCGAGCTTTCGATCTTGGGAGAGATTTACCTTCTGGGCGGCCTGAGGTTCTGAGACGGTCGGCTTGACGAAGGTGGAGAAGAACTAGGGTTAGACGACGAGAGTTCGCTTATATATATCCGCAGAAAGGGTAAAGTCGTCATTGCGTATTGAAAGTTCATAGTGCAAAAGGCACTTCGGCCTAATCCCCCCAAAACCCCGAGTTTCGTTTTAGATCCAATTTTATGCTGAATTCTATTTTTTTCTCTAAAAAATAAAAATCTAAACTTTAGGACCAGTCAAAATCTGTCCCGAACTTTCTTTTTATCTAGATAAAAACCCGAGTTTTAGGTGTTGTCCCAAATCTATCATAAACTTTTTTTTATCAGATAAAAAAATCACTAAATTTTAGTCTAGTCCCAAATTCACCCCCGACAGCTCTATATCAAAATATTGCCAATAATCATCCCTAATTTTCATATATAAGGACGATTTCATTTTAGAAATAATTTTCTAAGATTTGTTATTGAGGTGGAAGTGCCTCATCAAGTTGGAATAGGATCACGAGGTAAATTTGAAAATAAATTGAAATTTTGTGATTTTTTTAGACTAAATAAAATTCGGGATAGATTTGGAACTATATCTAATGTTGGAAATCTTTTTCGAGACGAAAAAAAGGTTTGGGATAGAACTAAGATTAAACCAAAAGTTTGAGATTCTTGAGGAAACTTTTCAAAACACCTGTTAGCCATTATTAAGTATGAAAATTTGTCTATTTTTATGAATACGCTACGTAACACACATATCATGCGAGGAGGAAGAAAATATTAAGACGATACTATTATATAATAGAATTAGCCTAATTTGAAGTTATCGACTTGTATGAGATAAATTAATAATTTTTTTAGGTCACACAACATAAATGCAATACTAATTTCTCAACCAAGCATTCTTTGCGCCTGGGGCCACATGACAACATCATACCACGATATGAAGCTCAATAGAGTCACATTTTGGCCTATGAGATCTAGCCTTCTAATCGAATGCTTGTGAGTCTTGTGGCAATGTGGTCTTGCTCAGGGTCATGCAACCCTAATGTCACATCATTTGAGCTCGCTTAGTCAAACATCATGTCACTTTATTAACATCTAGGATGGTGGTGGAGGAATCGCTAACAATTCAAAAGTTTAAAAAAAAATTCCTTTATTTGGTAAGAAAAATCCTTCGAATGGTTAAAAACGAGCAACTCATTTACCAACCTTATCTCTTTTTAGTCGTCGAAAATGGATGCAACGGAGGGCATGGAATCAAAGTGGAAAAATATTATATTATACCGAAAAGGATATATTCCCTTTTCCTTCGTTTTACTAAGCTTCCCCGGGACTCATCCGAGACTTTTTGTTCTGAATAGACGAAAATGCCCATGAACTAGGCTCAGAAGGACAAGGGCATTTACGGGCATTTCGGGTAAAGTGGGGAGCGTCGTAAGAAAGGCAGTTCATCCCCCAATTTCAAATAGGCACCAAACGGCTACTTCCCTATCAATCCTTCCCCAAGAATTCTCAGAGCAGGTCGTCGGCTCTCCCGAATTCGCTCCTCAAACGCTTGAAATCCCCCCCGGAAAATCTCTCGAATCCTGCATCTCTCTCTCTCCGGCCTCGATTCCGTCTGCCGTTCGATCGCACGCGCGCTCCCGGGGTTTCGGTCCGGTCCGATTGTCGTCGTCGCGGCCGCGGAGGAGAGAAGACGGGAGGATGAGCTCGAAACCCTGTCCGAAGATCCGAGTCGTGGCGAGAATCAGAGGCCATGGGGATCGGGAGGCCAAGCCTTGGATCTCCGTCCACAAGCCTAACGGGGAGGACTCGGAGACCGTCGCCTTGTCTTTCGACGCTCCGTCTGCTAGGTTAACTCTCTGTCTCCGAGCTCCTGCCTGCCGATCTTTGCGGTTTTTACGTTTCCTGTGCGTGTGTTGATGGAAGGAAGCTAGGGAAGATTAGGAGTGTTTACTCCGCGACTGCTCTGTCCGGATTGGGGTGTGGTGGGATCACGTGGATGATGTTGATTTTCTCCTGTTGGATTGCTGAGGAGAGTAGACGTAATTTGTGCGCGGACATATACACGCGTGTATGCGCAGAACTATTGTCGTGTTTTTTTCTTTTCTGGATAAAGTCGTTTTTTTTTTTTCCCGTGGGAAACGAGAGAAGATGGGAATTTATGAGAGAGAAGTAATGTTTACATATCCTATCTAATGTCCATGAACTTTAAGCATGTGTTAAGAAGAGGAGTCCAGCATTTTGGATTTCCAGTACTGGGATTTTGCAGATAATGCTGAAATAGCCCGTCGATTTCACTTTCTTCGGGTAATATGTGGGCTTTAGATGGCTAAATCGCCCTTATTTTGCAGTAAAAAAGAATCCCATCAAGTGCGCTACTGCTATGAGCCTAATGAAGACAATGATAGGATATACATTAGAGAGATCAAGCCTTTTATATCGGAAGTTTTTGACGGTCATAATTTCACTACCATTGCTTATGGGGCTAGAGGCAGTGGAAAGACATGCTTAATTCAGGTTAGATTTGATAGCTTTAATCTTTTCGGCAATATTATTCATGAATCTCAGTTCTAGCATATGCTGTGCTTATTGATAAGTCTATCTTTTGAAGGGCTCGTGGGAGAGTCCGGGCTTGGCTACACTAGCCATTGAAGACATTACCCAAATGGCTGAAAGAGCAGAGAGACTTGTTGCAATATCTTTTTATGAGATTTACCAAGACCAGGTCTATGATCTGCTGAAATCAGATAGGGCAGCTGTTTCGATACTTGAAGATGCTCAAGGCAAAATCAAATTGAAAGGGCTTTCTCAGGCATGTCCTCTTTGTAACTAGAGAAATGGTTTGAAGGACTTTAAAGAGACATCTTATGAATTAGTGAGTTGATGTTGGCCAACCTCATTTCCTGATTCATGTTCCATAATGTTCAGGTTCCCATAAAGTCTAGCTCAGAATTTCGCAAGCTTTATTTTGGTGGTTGCAATTCTACCAAGACACTCAACAAGTTAGCTAATGAACTTCCTAAAAAGAAGCCACAGGGGCTTAATTATTCACGTCACATCACCTGTTGAGAACACGGATGCACCTCCTGTTGGCAAACTGAATTTTGTTGATTTAGCAGGTTTGAATCACGCTTTTGTTGAAATCCCCATGTCCTTTGGCAAGTATAAACTTTGCTTCCCTTTTGACTTTGTCTTTATCAGGATATGAGGACCCTCGCAGGAAAAGTAAAGATGGCCTTAGCTTCGTGGAGAAGAATAAAATCAACAAGTCACTCTATGCACTACAAAATGTTCTTCATGCATTAAATGCTAACGAAAACCATGTTCCTTTCCGGGAAAGCAAAGTTACTCGCCTGTTGCAAGATTCACTTGGAGGCTTAAGTAATAGGCTCACAGTCATAGCTTGCTTGGTGAGCCTGGTTGCTTCTTGTTTACATGTCTCATTTGCATTATTTACTTATGATATCTAGTCAATAGTCAATTAATCTTGCTTAATTTGCTTCAACAGAACCCATTGTTTTGCCAAGATTCCATTTACATTGCCAGTTTAGCTTCTCGGACTTGTCGAGGAAGTCATCAGATTGTCATAGAATCTGCAAAGAAGAGCAAAACTTTGGAAAAACCAGTAGGGATATCCTCATCTAAGGTTAGAATCTCACAAAGTGCTTCTGGTAAGCAAATTAGATCGCGGGTTCATCTTCTTCAAAAAGAATGCCAGTTGTAAATCTGCCGTGAAGGGAAAGTAAGTTGAAGTTTTCCATTTTTTCCTTATGATTGACTAGAATCCATATTGTTTTTTATTCACTGGGTATATATTTGATTTTTCTTCTTGCTGCAAAGGAAATTATTTGGCGAGAAAAGTGGCCTGGATAATGATATGAAGGTATTTGACCACCTCTTTCATACGTAGAAGAATTAGTTAGTTACTTTTATCGAAACTGGCAGTAGAACAAGAATGGCTCATTTATGCCAAGAGAGAGGCACTATCTATTTGTTGACGAGAATGTTTAAGAATCGCCTCTCTAATGAGCATTTTGGGTCTTGAATATGGATTGAAGTCAACTTAACTACTTCTTTTAGCCAATAAAGCTTTGGTTTATGTCCCCTATTGCAGGCAAGCTTAGACTCAGCTGTTGCTTCAACCGTTAAAGCTGGAGCACTAGAACAGGTCACTTCTTTCTACATATTTCTAACAATCACATTTCGTGAGACACAATTGTTTCCTTATCTAGTATTTTCATATATTGCAGGAAACTTCTATATCTGCTGTTGCTTCATCTTTTGATTCTTTGACGCATGGAGATGTTAGTAATCCCAAATCATTTAAGGTTTGAGGTTAAAAGCGTGTTGTTTTATAACTTGGTTCATGTCCTGATATTTTCAGGAAAAGTCCCGCTTAAATGTTACTGAGAGTATGGTCTCGTCAGAGAAGGTAATTCAGTTTTTGCTTCTTCTTCTTTTTTGTCATTTTTATTTATTTATGTGATTTGTTTTTAAAAAAGTAATGATAGATTCCCTTCTCATCAGCAAACTTCCTCTGCGGTGTTGGAACATACCTTGGAAAATACTCTGCCACCAAATGTGGTAATTAACACGTGGACATTGTCTTTCAGAAATTCTTAGAAGAAAAAAGACATATACGTGCATTCCCTTTTGTGTTTTAGGATGTTTCTCAGCTGTGTGAAGAAAGTCAAGAGGAGGTTAGCTCTAATCTCAGCAGCAAGGAAACATTTCCTCTTCCTGATAGAGGTACAAATGCATTCCTTCAACTGAAAGTATTCAGTTATAATTTCCCATGTTTTGATAGTTCGTTCTTTGAAAACGTGCAGGTAGCATGGGCAAGGAAAATTTGCAATTTTCCATCAATGAAGATGGATCGCCACCATTGAGTGCCAGATTGCAGGAGCTATCAAACAGCTTGAAGTTATTGTACTCCTCAACTCCATGCATAAAGATGCCAAATGAGAACGTGGAAGCGCTGGAGCCAATAACTCCAATAATTGACTCAAATGTCCAAGGAAATGAGAGAAAAGACATTGCTAGCTTAAATAGTCCTCTGCCCGCTTCTAGGACATGCTACCCAGGAACAAAGGTCACATACATCAGTTCTCTCTAATAAAGAAAAAGAGCGTATTTCACTGTTTAACTACTGAATTTTTGTTTTGCTAATTCACCTTCTAAAATTTTCCTTGCAGAATTCCCTCGTTCAAGAATATCTAAGGATTTTCAACAGTGCTAGCAAGTGAGTAAACTATACATTTGTTTTTTTTTTTTTCTTTTTATATGAAAAAACTTTACATTAGTGGAAACTACTCGAGCCAGGAAACAATTTTGAAATTAGAAATGCACAATATGTCAACTATTGGGGACAATTTTCTTTTTTTTTTCACTGCATTTTAGAAAAGTGGTCTTATGCTTGTCTCCATTTTTTTTTTTTTTTTTTTTTGTCAGGGAAGAGTTGAAGGGACTGCGGGTGAGGAGCTTATTCCACAGAAAATGATTATTCAAAAATTTTCCAAGTAATTTACATGAAGTTAACTCGTTAATTCAGGGAATCGGAGAGAAGAGAGCTACCCACATTATTCAACTTCGCGAAAAATCACCGGAGCCATTCAAGACTGTAAGTACATTTTATTATTGCAAAAGTTAATTAAAAAATTTGTGCTTGCGCATTGTCTGTATATTTATGTTGATGCTCCAGTTAACCATTTCTTTGGTTTGGCCAAGCATTGTCTCTCAGAATTCAAAGTGATTTAATAAGTGATAATAACTTTTGTGTTTGATTTCAGCTTGATGATTTAGGGAGTCTCGGACTGTCAGCAAAGCAGGTATGTTTTTCCGAGTCACCTTCGTCCTTGTGCCAAATATGGCAATTTTGAATCGGAGATGGAAAGATTATTATAACGGAAGCTGATTCTACAAGTTGTCTATTCATGTCAATCCTGTAGGTGAAGAAGATGTTGGCAATAAAGTAGAGAGCACCGGCCATTCCTTGTGCGCAAGATGAATCTTCTATTGGCAATAAGTGTTGCCACAAAACCGGTTTTATCCGTGCGGAGCTTCTCGTGTGATATGTAATGTGTCATGTCCTTGTATGCGATGATGATTCAGGATGCGAGGGAAAAGACGATTTATCCTGGTCATAGTGTGTTTTTGTGTACTTGCTTTTGTATAGACTGCAAGGATAACCCACCTCACTGCTGGTGTATTTTATGTGGAAAGAATACTAAAATTGACATGTTAGTGTCACGATCGAGCTGGTGCATTTTACGTGGAAAGCATACTAAATTTGACATGTTAGTGTCATGGGTAAAGGTGTGCAAAGAATCAAGAATTGCCTAGACCACCCAAAATCGGGCCAAATCGGACCGCTCGAAAACCAGGAGTTTCGCACGAGGACCAATCGATTCCTGGTTCCAATTTAGTGGAACCAGTGAATATTGGTTTGGTTCTCGTTTTAGGTGTGAAACCCCCCACTCAAACTAGACCGGTGTGTGTGTCTATATATATATATATATGGATGAGTATGATCCAAGACTGTCCAAAATGATGGGGCCATATCCCATACAACGACCAGCCCACGAGCTGCCCATGAATGATCCATAAGTAACCTATGATTAATGCAAGAGTCGGCCCATGCGCAATGTGGGGACAAGCTCGTGATTGTTCGGCTGCCTTGTATAAGGCGATCCTTTAGCTTCCCCATGGACTGATCCTATAGATCAATGGCAGGCGTTCCTTCGGCTTTCCCACGCCCTAGGGCTTCTTGAGCTAATGTAGCCTTGTAATGATTGTACATATTCAAACATGACCATTGGATCGGAGAGGGATCAACGACTATAATCAAACCCGTATGTGTATATATAGGGGACCCTCCACCTTTAATCGTACATTCTAGTTCATGAGCTAATACATTCGAGCTTTACTGTCATATTTCGTTCTTGTGAGTTGAGTGCGTGTAAGGCTGACTTGGGATTGAATCCCAAGGCCGCACGAGTGTGTGATCGTTTGTAATTGACCGACCCATGACAAGTGGTATTAGAGGCTTTGTTCCAAGCGCAATGGCTATTCCTTGTCCTGACATTACAATCGCTCAAGATGACGACTTTGAGGAATGTGGACGGGCGATCGAGAAGATCACCCCGGTCGAAGAAAAACCGTGTTGTTTCAAGCTCGAGGGATCCAAAGAGTGATTTGGAATATGAATGATGGTCATGGAGGAGACCGTCTCGGATGTCTAAGGGACGGTAGAGGATTTGAACTAGACCGTCGAGGAGCCGAAAGGGAGGAGCTCTTGGGAGAGATAAAAGAGCTTAAGATTGGCATAGGAGAGCTCCGTGGCAAGGTCCTAGGGTCCTTGGCCACGAGCTGAGATAGCGAGACAAGACCTGGGAGGCCACCATGGCAGCCATGTGCGCGGAGATAGCCGAGCTCAAAGGGAAGCTCACGGAGGTTAAAATAGCACGCGTGAATTGGGTGGTCACTGCGCAACCACGTACCGTTGCATCTAAGCCGAAATAATT
This sequence comes from Eucalyptus sp. ANBG9806169, assembly GCA_014182395.1. Taxonomy (NCBI): domain Eukaryota; kingdom Viridiplantae; phylum Streptophyta; class Magnoliopsida; order Myrtales; family Myrtaceae; genus Eucalyptus; species Eucalyptus sp. ANBG9806169. The sequence continues at coordinate 2,203,117 of CM024583.1, forward strand.
CAAGGGCTTGGTGAAGGACGTGGACTAGGGGTGTGCAAAAGAATTGGGACCCACTTAGACCGCCCGGAACCGGTGGTTCTTGAGAGAATCGGTCCGATTCTTGGTTCCAATTTATGGGAATCGGTGGGTATCGGTCCGGTTCCTGGTTCCATGGGCAGATCCGTCCACCCGCCCACCCAGATCGAACCAATTATATTAAAATAATATATTAATTTTTAATATTAAAAAAATGAAATTACAAATTAACAAATCCAAATCAAATAATTAAAAAATTAATTAAAGTGGGAAAAAGTCCAAAGCACACCAAATGGAGAGGCGCCGATCTCCGGATCTCGCTTATTAAAAACCCGCCCTGGACCGCCCACCCGATTATCAATCCACGTAGAACTCGCTTCTTTCCTTCGTTATGGTTGTGTGTATACACGTGGCATGCTTTGCGGTTTTTGTTCTGCCGATGAATGGTGGCCAACCGTGGATTTTGCCGAGGTTGAGGGCGGATGATGGACGAGGGAAAAATGTTAGTTCTTTAATTAGCACAATGAAAGTTTGATCTTAATCTTCCCGAGTTCTGCTTAGGATGAGCGAGTACGTAGATTTGTTAAGATTTTGGGCATGACAAGGAGAGGCTTCAGGACTTAATCGGTCCCGGTTATTATTATTGTGAGACCGGTTCCATGGATTCACCCGAGAACCGAACCGGACTGACGGTCCGATTCTCGGGTGGATCTCAGTTCCAATTTTTCAGAACCGGTCCTTAGCGGGCGGTTCCTGGTTCTAGGTCGGGAACCGCCCGTCCAGACCATGCACACCCCTAACGTGGACAATTTCCTGTGGTACATGGAATGGTATTTTCAGACCATGGGAATGAACAACGATGCACTTTGGGTAAACACTTTGCAACAATGTATTTAGTTGATGACGCATTGCTGTGGTGGTGTCATAGGTCGATGATAGGAGTGGGGACCCTATCATGACGTGGGCTAGGTTCGTGGAGGAATTTCGATGGACCTACTATCCCGCCTATGCTGAGGAAGAAGCTTGTGGTGAACTCAAGCACCCTAAGCAAAAGGGCAGAGTTTGCGAGTACATGAAACGGTTCTCGAAGTTGCTTCTCCAAATTTCGTCCATGATCGAGATGAATGCGTACCATCAATTCATGAAAGGACTCAAATCATGGGTTAAGTAAGAGCTCAAGCGGTGCCACGTGACAGATATGGTGACGGCTACATCCGTGGCTGAGTCCCTCATGGAGTACAAGCCCCCCGGTCCATGGTAAAATCAGACTCTCACCCGAGAAAGAAGGCCAATGGTGGGGAGATCAAGCAAATATAACCGTCCAAATGGTGGCAAACCACCATCGCTCTCTCCTAGAGCTCAACTAGAATCAAGCAACGAAGGATACCGAAAGGCACACACCTACAAGTAATTCTTTTGCAATGGGCCACACATGGCCTGAGATTGCCCAAAGAAGGGCAAACTTGCAATTCTATGCAAAAAGGATGAACCGCGAGAGGAGGCGCGATTGGGTTTGCTACGTATTCTTGGATCGATCAAAACCAAGAAGGCGAAAGAACCTAAAGGCATTATATTTATGGATGTAGAGATCAGAGGTACCGCAATGAGTGCACTCGTGAATACTGGGGGCGTGCCTCTTCATATCTTAAAAGGCTGCGAAGAAGCTAGGTGCGCGGTCAAGAAAGGAAGAGTCGGTTGGCTCGAACGGTCAATTCCAAGGAAGTCCCAACTAGTGGCGTGGCTAGGGACGTGGAGCTCCTCCTTGGTCCATGGACCAGACGAGGATATCGAGGTAATCCCCTTAACGATTATGACTTTGTGCTAGGTTTGGAATTCCTTAACAAGATCAACGCGGGCGTAATACTATTCGTGGATTGTATATGCATCTTGGACAAATAGTGTCAATGAATGGTTCCGATCCATCGCGAGTCAAGATGTGATAGGAAGATACTATCGGCCTTGCAGTTGTCTAAGGGAGCGAAGAAGGACAAGGTGACCTTAGCAATGCTGAAAACTGAGGATGTGAAGGAAGGTGATCTGCCGGAGGAGGTGATCCAAGTCCTCGATTCGTTCCAAGATGTGATGTCACCGAGCTACTCAAGAAACTTCACCCTTAACGAGAAGTAAATCATCGGATCGAGCTCATGCTCAACACTCAACCACCAGCCATGGCCCCCATCGCATGGCCCCACCCGAGTTGGAGGAATTGAGGAAGCAACTCAAGGAGCTGCTCAATGCAGGATAAATTCGACCCTCTAAAACTCTGTTCAACGCCTTGGTCCTGTTTCAAAAGAAGCATGACGGATCCTTTCAGATGTGCGTCAATTACCGACTATTGAATAAGCTCACCAACAAAAATAAATGTTCGATACCTCTAATTGCAAACTTTTTTTATCGTCTTGGGGAAGCTCGGTTGTTTACCTATCTCAATCTTCGATTGAGGTACCACCAAGTCTAGATCGTCAAAGGGGACGAACCAAAGATCGCATACGTGACCCGATACGGATTGTACAAGTTCTCCGTCATGCCTTTTTCGGCTTGACCAACGCACCAATCATGTTTTGCACTTTGATGAACAAGGTGTTGACACTTAAATTTCTGCCCAAAAATCATTTCCAAATAAATGGGAACTTGTTTTTCCACAAAAATATTTCAAATTAAATTCTTGCATATAGATTATCTAGGCATTTAATATAGTGTTTTAAATGGAATATGGTTTTCCTTAAAAAAAAAATTAAATTAAATATATAAAAAAGGATAAAAAAAGTTGGGGCCAATGATCTAAATGTGACTAGCCAAGCCCAGGAGGTCAGATTGGAATTAAAATGGCAAATTGGGGCCAAAATGCAATTTCCAAAAGTTGAGGGACCAATTCGCAAATTTTGCAAAATTTTGCCCGAACCCTTAAATCATCATCTTGGTCACCAATTAAGTTGAAATTGAACTTGGGCCAACTCGAATCAATTAAATCGGGCCAAAAAGACCAAGTTTGTATTGAAATGGGTATTTTTGGATAAGAAAATGACCAACTTTGAGGGACTTTCTTGCAAAATTGAGTGAGTATAATTGTGAAAAATGGCCAAGATCTTAAACTACTATGCATGAGCTTGCTAATTGATAAAAATCGCAGCCAAATTGATGGATTAAAGCACCTAAACCAGCTGACAAACCTCAGTCCACAAGTTGGTCTATTTTCGGAGTTGCTGAGTAAGCAACTTGGTGGCCCCACCATATCCTCCTCAGCTGCCCAACCAGCCCGATCTCTGCACGTGATGGAAGGCCATTATTGATACTGCAAGTGGACGAACATTGGTCAGAGATAAGCTTCTGAAGGCACGGGAAAATCGCACCAAACCCGGACACTCAACATCTGCAGAAATTGAAAATCTGGCTAAGTCAGAAAGTTGTTGAAGTAACCCTGTTGACAGGCTTGGTAGGTGGACAAAAGACCGACCAAAACTCCTCTAATTCAGGGGATAAGATCAAGGAAGCATGCTCTTTTGAGGGATGAGAGAGAGAAGACGAGAAGGAGAGGAGAGAGCACACGGTCGTCCCCCAAAGACACCTTCAGAAGCAACTCCAGAAAAGAAAACCCAGAAATTCCAGACCGACCTTGAGAGAGAAAAGTGCAATTTTCACAAACTTGCAGCCAAAATTAGCCAAAACCTTCAACTAGAGAGTGAACCTTCACTCAAAGATCTTTCCAACCATAGGTCGCACGTCCCAAATGGAGATCGGGAAGGCCTCCTAAAGCCCCCGAAAAAGTACCCTCCTGGCGGGCCAAAGAAAGTCTGAATTTTTCTAAGTGTTGAGCCCGGTTGGTCACGAGTGAGAGAAAGCGAGTGTTTTGAGAAAGTTGAGAGACAAATGAGGAAAACCATGAGTTCAAAACCAAAGTAGAATACATATAGCTTTGTTTAGTGTTTATTTTTCCAGCAAAAAAAGTCACGGAGTCTAATTTTGGAGGTTAATGAAAACCTTCGTTATCAGTTCTTTCTTTGCAGATCTGGTTTTCCAGTTGAAGAAGCCAACTTCCACGTGCCTCCCGAGGATAATTTCTTGGTTTCCTTGGTCAAGAGTCACTCGAAAGGGAAACTAGGAAGCAAGGTAAGCATCCTAGATGTATTTTGGTTTAATTTTGAACATGTTTTGATCACGAAAATCAAGAGGAAAACTAGTCCGGAGGACTGATTTTTGAGGTGGAAATTTTTCTAAGTGTTGGAATCTCTTCAAGAGTTTTGCATGTGTGCTCCTTGGAGAGGTCGTTTTGATGTCTTTCGGTGGGCCACTCTCTATGATTTTTGTTGCATTTGAAAGCTCATGTTACCTACTTTCACTCGGATTAAGTAGTGTTTCCCTTAGATCTTGCATGTGATAAGTGTCGGGGCTTGAACATGGGCATGCAACCTATTTGCTTGACTTGGGTTCAAACCCAGATTTGCAAAATCAGCTCAAACCCGTGTATTTAAGGACGATTTTAGCTGGGTTCTTGTGTGTTGTAGGTTATGATTTCTATCTAATATTGCTCCTTGCATGTGGTAGTATAATCTTGATGCTTTAGTTCCACATAATATTGCTCATGAGTGAAGATTGAAGGCCGCAAACATGGCCTGCGAAGCTGTTTTGGGGTGATTTAATGCACGCCAAGTGTTCGATGAAATGCGCAAACCAAGTTTCGATCTTGAAACGGTCGATTTGAGCTCGGTTATTGTGACATTCATGTGCTGTGTTACTCCATGTTAGCATAGATCGGTTTAAGGAATTATTATTAATATTTTTTTTAAAAATAATAATAAAAAAAGAAAAATATGAAAATTTTAAAAATATCAAAAAATGTTGGATGTTATCAAATTAAGCCAAAAATGACATCTAGGAGATTTTCCTAATTTTATAAAGTCATTTTTCCTAATTAAATGATATTTTGGTATTTTATAACCATTTTTGTAAATAATCTATTTTGCTTAGATTAAAATTATTTAGAGTAATTTCATGCATCTAGGGTAATTTCATGCATATTTAAATTCTTATTTTGCTCACGGGGGTCCTGTCCCGAGGTGTGATAACAAGGCCATGTAATATTATTTGCCCGACTTGTATCGGGTTTTCATTTTCCGCATTTATTTTCAAGTTATTTCAATTTCTTGGATGTTTCCTTATGCACCGCTTTTCATTAATTTGAGTGTAAATTTCTCTTCTAAATTATGTTAGGATTAGTCTAGACATTAAAAAAACCTACAAAAACATTTGCATGGACGCTTAGAGGTTTTGTAAGGATTATAATTGGTAATCAAGATTGTGTGGCCATTTAGACGAACAACCTTTCAAGTTAGTGGTACCGCAAGGGCGCTAATAGAAACATTAGCGTAAACAAGTCCCCGTTCCTAGAAATCTCTGGTTGCGTAAGAATCGAGACAACACTCCCGTGCCTCGATTGGTTTCTAGCCGACCCCAATAGGCTAGTGGCGACTCCTAGAAATATTTAGGTTGTTAAGAACTAAAAACAAAATCCAACGTCGCGCGAGGTATGGGCTTGGGAGAGCCCGCGCCTAATTTAGGGCCATTGGTCCGCCTCTTTAGGCAAATACCCCTAAATCATTCTTTCTTTTCCCCGAACGAAAAAAAGAGGTCGTGACAGCTTGGCGACTCCGCTGGGGACTTGGTTGCAAACCTTAGAGGACTTAGGCCGTAATAACTTGATTGGTTGTTCACTAACATGGTCTTCATTTGATAGCGCGCGTCAAAGTCGCGTGGAAAACAAGGTTAGTCCGCTAACAATGTGTTAAATGTTTTGTAGGTTTGGAGTAATAAGGGGTGGAGTGTTTGTTAACCCATTTCTTTTGTAGGGAGGTGTAGGAATGTATGCTTATATGGATGAAATTGAAGCGTTGTTTGGATATCAATTGTTGTGCATGCTTTATACTTGCCTTAGCACTACACATTTACACACACAACCCGCGATCTAAAACCCCGATCGCACTAGGAAGCCCATAGGAGGTGCCGAAAGATGGAACCCGTGCGGGGAATGACCCATGGTTATCCACTTTTGGTCCCGCTCATTATGATTAATGATAAAGAGAACTGTCCGACGCAAGTGCGGAGTGGGGAAAACTCTTTGATCTAATCAAAATGGGGACCTTAAGCCTTTAGAATTCCACCTTTATGCGTCAAACCTCACAAGTTTACATCCGCATGTCTATGTGATTAAAAAAAAAAAAAAAAAATCTCTTCACTCACTGTAAGTACGATTTCTCCATCTACTTGCTCACTTCGGATTGAAATTTTCATTTTTTGAGATTCACGGAAATCAATGGAATGCCCTTGAAAATATAGGCTTGCCACTCTTGATAAACAAACATTTCAAATGCATCTGATCTGGCCTAGATTAGAACATATGTTTTTGTTTAAATTTCCAATTACAAACTCAAAATCACATTTTGTATAGAAATTCTTCCAAGTCAAGATTACATTTTGGGGCATAGAATTAAAATCAAATTTCCAATAAAATTCTTTATTGGTCACATTTCGAAATTAAAATTCAAATCACATTTTGTGTATTGATTTCTCAAAATCACCTCACCTTTGCATGAGTGAAATTACAAATTAATCTTTCAAAATCAATGCCCCATTTGTGTATGAAACTTTTGGAACAAAATGGGCATTCAATTGATAGCCGTGGATCGATCTTTTAATGAAATCTCCTCTTACTAATAAAATCTTGATGAAATACCAAGTTCTTCTAAGGGGATAGTACGAAGAAGGTATCGTCGCCTTGATTTCATTGTAAGAGGCGGCTTTATTGAAAGATCAATTTTTCATTCATGTACTGACATTATCTTCCTTTCGCAGGTCATGCGTGACAACTATTCCTTGAACTCTTTTTGCTTGACCATGCTAAAAGTGGACTTTAAAGCTAGGACAAGAATGGTTGATCCGCAGAACGATGCTTTAAGGGGGCAAACTGACGGTTTTGTTCAAGATTAACATTTACTTCCTCTGGAAAGACAAAAAAAAGAAGCAACTGCAATCCCTACACTTCCAATGGTTTCTTGGCATCCAATCCCGTATGGAGATGATTATTGGGGGTCTGCAAGACAACACTTCAAGATGTAGATGTACACAAACAAGAATCAGTCATCAAATGTTGCCTTCAAATAAAAGGTGGTAATCGTTTCAAGTTAATTTCAATTTATTTTAGGAATGACTTGTCCCTACACTTTGTGCAGATTTTAGTAAGGCAAATTACTGGCAAGCAATAAGACTACGGGGAGAACAACTTGGTTCGAATCATACGATCTCTAAAAGAAAAGGGTGTGTTCGTTCCAAAAGTCAAAACAACTCATTTATAAACCGACATAGCCATCCATGCTTACAGATTGTGAAGTGGGAAATGCATTGACGCAACAAAAATGGCGAAAGATCACCTAGCCTAAAAGGGGAAATTTTAATTGGGGCAGATGGCCACAACATGGATCGTGGAAACACAATGCTTGAGTCATCCGGCTTCTAAAAGGGAAAGATTCAAATGGAATAAACATTTGCCAAATGAATTGCTGTCAATCAAGAGAGCAAATCCTTCTCCATAGCCAAGGAAACGAGATGGAGCGATATCATCATATATGCTTAGAGTAACTCTCACCCATGAGCAAGATGAAACACAGTTAATTGATTCAGCACAAAAAGGGAGTATCGTTCCTAAATTAGTCCAATTCAATTTTGGAATATAAGTAACATGCCCCATCTCTTGTAGGAAAAGGTGTACATTGACCACTTTGAAGCAACACCTTATACCAAGAAGGCATGCTAAGGCCCAACCATCCATTTTGATGGAATAAATGGAGTAAAACATACAAGGATCAATGCCCTCACATATCTTCAAGGAAATGTTAACACCTGAGGAGCAAAGGCACATGAAGATGAAACACAAGACATTTAAAGAAGCGTCGGTATTCGAGGAACAAACTCGAGAAATTGATTGAAGCATAATCTATATGGAACAAGCAAGCATATGGAGGTAACACATGTCAAATTCACCTAACTTGGTGGAGTTCAAGAGCCAGTTCAATTAAATAAAAAGGAAGCGCCCCATGGACACTACCGACGCTTCGGCCTGGTGGTATAGGGAATGAATGAACGGGTCCGAGAGGTCGGGGTTCGATCCCCGGAAGCGGCAACAAGGTTGCCATGTAAAAAAATAAATTAAAAAAAAAAAAACTTTTTGCATCTCTTACTTTTGCAAAATGAGGAAAATGCTTGAACTAATGAGACCAAAGACCTGAGAATCTCTTCAAGTCTTAAAACAATAGGTTCATGATGCTGTTGCCGCCAAATGGTGAAACTAACCAAGGGTAATGTTGTATCGTCTCCAGTTTTACGATCCCTGAGGATTCATGTACTAACACATTCCCTTTTGTTCTTTGTAGGGTCGCCTGACTACTAAGGCACAGGTAAGTACCCTTCTTCTCAAAATCAAGTGGAAAATAAATGGAGAATTTCCATCGCAAAAAAAAAGAACATTTAGTGTTTTTCGAGAAACAAGCACAAAAAAAATGGAAAATGAAGAAACAAGTTTTCCACAAAGTTTGCAAAAATCTTTTTTACCATTAAATTGTCTATCCACTCGATGGATCACTCATTTGGAATCAAAGTTCTCTATGGAGATTAATCCACTCAGATGATCTCAACAAAAATGAAAGGCGATGTTGCTTATGCCAAGCGAGAAACACTTAGGATGAGGAAAGGCAACCCATTTCCAAACATGTCCTTTAAGCACTCTGAGATTCGAGTGAAAAGGAAAACCCGTGTTGTTTAGGGTCAATGAATTCATTCGCAAGCGGTACATAGATCAAGATGATAAGAGGCATTTCCTTCCTCTATCATACACACTACATGTGACAATAGTTAGCCCATTTGAGCCTTTTAATGTGAAGACTTTTCTACAAAATACCCCTGTCAAGAACCACCCCACGATGGGGCAATTATGGAGGTTTGGGTTGACATTATTTGGAGAGGAAAGATGAGAAAGGTTTCTTTGCTCTCACTTGCATAAATCTTTTGTGGTAACTTCAGGTGAATTCTTATGGAAGCTCGAAGCATCCCAAGGTGAAGAAGAGCATTCTTTTCTCTACCCAAACACCGATACCCTTTGCTTAAACCATATTGAGCCTAACTATTCATTTCTAAAACCCGAGTGATGATTATCTCCCCACATTTGGGGCAAGGCATATGATTTGCCAAGGCAAGTGATGCTTACATGAGAATCTGAAAAGCATCTTGAGAGTCCCAAGAGCTCAAAAAGTTCAAAAGAACAAAAGTCAAGTGAAAATTAAGGGGCATGAAAAAGCGGTGTGCGGGTAAAAAAGCAAGGCCAATGCCCGAAAAAAAAAAAAAAAGAAGAGAGAGTGGAAGAAAAACAATTGCATCAAGAGAAATATCTCTATGAAAGCAAAAATGGCAAAAATGCCTGCATTGAAAAGAAAATCATTGCAAATGCAAAAGCCATTATGTTAAGATGATTAGTCAAAGGACTTTCGAGACAATTTGAATTTTAAAAGTCGAGTGCTTTTGAAAAAAAAAAACGGATGATATGTTAATGATGCCATGATAATCACCAACTCTCAAATTCCCCATCGACAAAAAGATCTAAGCCTTTTGAGCTTTTCCCCGAACCAACATTACAACCTATTCCCGAAGTCTCTTCAGATTGGGATGATTCAAAGTGGAAATAAGGACTTCCCAAAGAAGATGCTGCTCGAAGAAGTGAGAGTAAGGTTGTCTTATCTCATCTCAAGGTTTCTTGACTTGTAAACTGGCGAAGATGTTGATCAGTGATTAATTCATTTCATAGCCAATGATGCTTATCCATTGCTAAAACCATGACCAAACCCGCACTACGGTCCTTCTAAAAGACCTCTTAGATTGGTCAATGTGTACTTATTGCGAATGATTCAAAGCCTTGTACACTCGGAAAAGTGAGATTGAGTGATCAGTTTATTTCCCACATGAATAGATGGGATCAAATAGCCATTTTCTTGAGAATATGCGAGAAGCCCTTTCTGACTAGATGTCTTTGCTCGGCATACTTAACAGACCTTTCTCATAAGTCAAGGTCATTTCAACAAGGATTTTTCTCCCAAGAGAATTTGACGATTAATGATATCATCCGAGCGTGATGGCAATTGTATGAGTTTGTCAAGTGGTCGAGATTAGTTTGATTTGTTTATGCAATCATTGCATTCTCATTATCGATACACTTTTTGATATTTGTTTCGATGACACGTGCTGAAATCGATCTCATCTAGTATGCTTTCGCTACTAGAATACTTGTCATAATGAATTCTATTTAATGTGCAGTATCCATTTCAGAATATTCTTGAATGACAGGTTCCTCCAGTGAAACCACAAAATTTCAAAGGGTTCATAGGTTAGCCTTAAACCATGCATTTTCAAAAGGTTCTTGGTTATCCTTAAACCTTGCAATTTCAAAGGGTTCATGGATTAGCCTTAAACCATGCATTTTCAAAAGGTTCTTGGTTATCCTTAAACCTTGCAATTTCAAAGGGTTCATGGATTAGCCTTAAACCATGCATTTTCAAAAGGTTCTTGGTTATCCTTAAACCTTGCAATTTCAAAGGGTTCATGGATTAGCCTTAAACCATGCATTTTCAAAAGGTTCTTGGTTATCCTTAAACCTTGCAATTTCAAAGGGTTCATGGATTAGCCTTAAACCATGCATTTTCAAAAGGTTCTTGGTTATCCTTAAACCTTGCAATTTCAAAGGGGTTCATGGATTAGCCTTAAACCATGCATTTTCAAAAGGTTCTTGGTTATCCTTAAACCTTGCAATTCTAAAGGGTTCATGGGTTAGCCTTAAACCATGTATTTTCAAGATGCCATTTCAAAGGGTTCATGGGTTAGCCTTAAACCATGCACTTTCAAGAGTTTTTGGTTACCCTTAAACCATGCATTTTCAAATGGTTCATGGGTTAGCCTTAAACCATGCATTTTCAAAGGGTTCATGGGTTAGCCTTAAACCATGTATTTTCAAGAGGTTCTTGGTCATCCTTAAACCTTGCAATTTCAAAGGGTTCATGGGTTAGCCTTAAACCATGTATTTTCAAAAGGTTCTTGGTTATCCTTAAACCTTGCAATTTCAAAGGGTTCATGGATTAGCCTTAAACCATGCATTTTCAAAAGGTTCTTGGTTATCCTTAAACCTTGCAATTTCAAAGGGGTTCATGGATTAGCCTTAAACCATACATTTTCAAAAGGTTCTTGATTATCCTTAAACCTTGCAATTCTAAAGGTTCATGGGTTAGCCTTAAACCATGCATTTTCAAAAGTTCTTGGTTATCCTTAAACCATGCAATTCCAAAGGGTTCATGGGTTAGCCTTAAACCATATATTTTCAAGAGGTTCTTGGTCCTCCTCAAACCATACATCACAAGGTTCGTGGGACTGCCTTAAACCACAAGGTTCGTGGGACTGCCTTAAACCACAAGCTTAGTGGGACTGCCTTAAACCACACGGTTCGTGGGACTGCCTTAAACCACAAGGTTAGTGGGACTGCCTTAAACCACAAGGTTAGTGGGACTGCCTTAAACCACACGGTTCGTGGGACTGCCTTAAACCACACGGTTAGTGGTACTGCCTTAAACCACAAGGTTTGTGGGTATATCCTTAAACCACACTTTTCAAAGTATTCATAGGTACATCCCTAAACTACTCTCTTTACATTAAGCTTGCATTTTCATTTTACTATTAAAAAAAAAAACAAAACAAACAAAAAAACAAAAAACAAAAAATTAGGTGTCACCTTATCTTTGAAAGAAATCTCTTTGAGCTTCCTTCCAAAGAGGGGCGTGTTATTGACACTTAAATTTCTGCCCAAAAATCATTTCCAAATAAATGGGAACTTGTTTTTCCACAAAAATATTTCAAATTAAATTCTTGCATATAGATTATCTAGGCATTTAATATAGTGTTTTAAATGGAATATGGTTTTCCTTAAAAAAAAAATTAAATTAAATATATAAAAAAGGATAAAAAAAAAAGTTGGGGCCAATGATCTAAATGTGACTAGCCAAGCCCAGGAGGTCAGATTGGAATTAAAATGGCAAATTGGGGCCAAAATGCAATTTCCAAAAGTTGAGGGACCAATTCGCAAATTTTGCAAAATTTTGCCCGAACCCTTAAATCATCATCTTGGTCACCAATTAAGTTGAAATTGAACTTGGGCCAACTCGAATCAATTAAATCGGGCCAAAAAGACCAAGTTTGTATTGAAATGAGTATTTTTGGATAAGAAAATGGCCAACTTTGAGGGACTTTCTTGCAAAATTGAGTGAGTATAATTGTGAAAAAATGGCCAAGATCTTAAACTACTATGCATGAGCTTGCTAATTGATAAAAAATCGCAGCCAAATTGATGGATTAAAGCACCTAAACCAGCTGACAAACCTCAGTCCACAAGTTGGTCTATTTTCGGAGTTGCTGAGTAAGCAACTTGGTGGCCCCACCATATCCTCCTCAGCTGCCCAACCAGCCCGATCTCTGCACGTGATGGAAGGCCATTATTGATACTGCAAGTGGACGAACATTGGTCAGAGATAAGCTTCTGAAGGCACGGGAAAATCGCACCAAACCCGGACACTCAACATCTGCAGAAATTGAAAATCTGGCTAAGTCAGAAAGTTGTTGAAGTAACCCTGTTGACAGGCTTGGTAGGTGGACAAAAGACCGACCAAAACTCCTCTAATTCAGGGGATAAGATCAAGGAAGCATGCTCTTTTGAGGGATGAGAGAGAGAAGACGAGAAGGAGAGGAGAGAGCACACGGTCGTCCCCCAAAGACACCTTCAGAAGCAACTCCATAAAAGAAAACCCAGAAATTCCAGACCGACCTTGAGAGAGAAAAGTGCAATTTTCACAAACTTGCAGCCAAAATTAGCCAAAACCTTCAACTAGAGAGTGAACCTTCACTCAAAGATCTTTCCAACCATAGGTCGCACGTCCCAAATGGAGATCGGGAAGGCCTCCTAAAGCCCCCGAAAAAGTACCCTCCTGGCGGGCCAAAGAAAGTCTGAATTTTTCTAAGTGTTGAGCCCGGTTGGTCACGAGTGAGAGAAAGCGAGTGTTTTTGAGAAAGTTGAGAGACAAATGAGGAAAACCATGAGTTCAAAACCAAAGTAGAATACATATAGCTTTGTTTAGTGTTTATTTTTCCAGCAAAAAAAGTCACGGAGTCTAATTTTGGAGGTTAATGAAAACCTTCGTTATCAGTTCTTTCTTTGCAGATCTGGTTTTCCAGTTGAAGAAGCCAACTTCCACGTGCCTCCCGAGGATAATTTCTTGGTTTCCTTGGTCAAGAGTCACTCGAAAGAGAAACTAGGAAGCAAGGTAAGCATCCTAGATGTATTTTGGTTTAATTTTGAACATGTTTTGATCACGAAAATCAAGAGGAAAACTAGTCCGGAGGACTGATTTTCGAGGTGAAAATTTTTCTAAGTGTTGGAATCTCTTCAAGAGTTTTGCATGTGTGCTCCTTGGAGAGGTCGTTTTGATGTCTTTCGGTGGGCCACTCTCTATGATTTTTGTTGCATTTGAAAGCTCATGTTACCTACTTTCACTCGGATTAAGTAGTGTTTCCCTTAGATCTTGCATGTGATAAGTGTCGGGGCTTGAACATGGGCATGCAACCTGTTTGCTTGACTTGGGTTCAAACCCAGATTTGCAAAATCAGCTCAAACCCGTGTATTTAAGGACGATTTTAGCTGGGTTCTTGTGTGTTGTAGGTTATGATTTCTATCTAATATTGCTCCTTGCATGTGGTAGTATAATCTTGATGCTTTAGTTCCACATAATATTGCTCATGAGTGAAGATTGAAGGCCGCAAACATGGCCTGCGAAGCTGTTTTTGGGCGATTTAATGCACGCCAAGTGTTCGATGAAATGCGCAAACCAAGTTTCGATCTTGAAACGGTCGATTTGAGCTCGGTTATTATGACATTCATGTGCTGTGTTACTCCATGTTAGCATAGATCGGTTTAAGGAATTATTATTAATATTTTTTAAAAATAATAATAAAAAAAAAGAAAAATATGAAAATTTTAAAAATATCAAAAAATGTTGGATGTTATCAAATTAAGCCAAAAATGACATCTAGGAGATTTTCCTAATTTTATAAAGTCATTTTTCCTAATTAAATGATATTTTGGTATTTTATAACCATTTTTGTAAATAATCTATTTTGCTTAGATTAAAATTATTTAGAGTAATTTCATGCATCTAGGGTAATTTCATGCATATTTAAATTCTTATTTTGCTCACGGGGTCCTGTCCCGGGGTGTGATAACAAGGCCATGTAATATTATTTGCCCGACTTGTATCGGGTTTTCATTTTCCGCATTTATTTTCAAGTTATTTCAATTTCTTGGATGTTTCCTTATGCACCGCTTTTCATTAATTTGAGTGTAAATTTCTCTTCTAAATTATGTTAGGATTAGTCTAGACATTAAAAAAACCTACAAAAACATTTGCATGGACGCTTAGAGGTTTTGTAAGGATTATAATTGGTAATCAAGATTGTGTGGCCATTTAGACGAACAACCTTTCAAGTTAGTGGTACCGCAAGGGCGCTAATAGAAACATTAGCGTAAACAAGTCCCCGTTCCTAGAAATCTCTGGTTGCGTAAGAATCGAGACAACACTCCCGTGCCTCGATTGGTTTCTAGCCGACCCCAATAGGCTAGTGGCGACTCCTAGAAATATTTAGGTTGTTAAGAACTAAAAAACAAAATCCAACGTCGCGCGAGGTATGGGCTTGGGAGAGCCCGCGCCTAATTTAGGGCCATTGGTCCGCCTCTTTAGGCAAATACCCCTAAACCATTCTTTCTTTTCCCCCGAACGGAAAAAAGAGGTTGTGACACAAGGTACTACACTCATTCCTTGATCGATTCATTGTAGTCTACCTTGATGATATTGTTGTGTATAGCCAGACACTTGAGGAAAATGTCGAACACTTGAAACACTTAAAACAAGTCTTCCAAGTCCTAGAGAAAAATGATTTGTATGTGAAGCGTGAGAAATGTGCCTTTGCGCAAAATAAAGTCCCTTTCCTTGGCAAATTGTTGGGGATGGATGAGTGTGGATGGACGCGGTCAAGATCCATGTCATTGTTGAATAGAAACTATCGACCAAGGTGACGAAGTTGAGATTGTTCCTTGGTCTCACAAATTATTATCGACACTTCATACGGGAGTATTCAAACCTCACCGTGCCACTCATGGATATGTTGAAGAAAGAAAGGCAGTGGGAGTGAATTGATCGATGTCAAGAGGCGTTTGATCGATTAAAACAAACCATGATCAAGGAATCGGTGCTCGTGCTGCCCAACTATGCCAAGCCATATGAGGTAGAACTAATGTTTCCAATTTTGCTATTGGTGGTATCCTCATGCAAGATAGGCATCCCGTTGCCTTGAATCCCGAAAGTTGAACAATACCGAGCAGCGATACACGGTCCAAGAGAAAAAAAAAAAAAAAAATGATTGCGGTGGTGCATTGCCTTCATACGTGGAGGCATTATCTCTTGGGGTCCCGGTTCGTTGTGAGGACAGATAATGTGGCTACGAGCTACTTCCAAATCCAAAAAGCTCAGCTTGAAGCAAGCTTGATGGCAAGACTTCTTGATCGAGTACGATTATGTGCTTAAATATAAGCCCGGAAAGCTAATTCCAAGACAGATGCCTTGAGCTGAAAGATGGAACCGGCCAATATAGTGAGTCGACTCAACTGCTCGACCATATCAAGGAGGGGCTCAAGCGCGACCCAAGCCCTCCTTCGATAGGTGCGAGAGGGGAAGACAATGCGATTTTGGTGCGAAAACGACCTTCTCTATACCAAGAGACGGCGACTCTATTTGTCACTCCACATGAAACTAAGAAAAGAAATGTTTTACAAGTGCCACGATTTCAAATGGGTTGGTCAATCCGAGAATCCACTACACCATAGCACTCGTCGAAGATCAATATCATTGGCCTCACATGCGAGACGACATCGAAATCTACATGTGGAGATGTCTTATGTGCCAACAAGATAAGACCGAGCAACGGTCATCGTTGGGGCTCCTCGAGCCATTGCACATTCCCGAGTGTCCATAGGAGAGTGTCTCCATGGACTTCATAGTGAACCTGCCAATGTCCGAAGGATGTCAGACCTTCATGATTGTCGTGGATCGCTTCTCTAAGTACAAGACATTCGCGCCAGCATCCAAAGATTGTCTAACTGAGGAAGCGACCAAGCTATATCTTAAGCACGTTATCAAGTATTGGGTGTAATTCGCACAATCGTGAGTGATCACGATCCTCGATTCACCAAGCAGTTTTGGACCGAGCTTTTCAAGTTGCTGAGGTCGAACCTTAACTTCTCCACGAGTTTGCATCCCCAAACCAACGGTCAAACATAAAGGGTGAATGCACACATAGAAATATACATTCGGCACCATGTGAG
The DNA here is from genome assembly GCA_014182395.1 of Eucalyptus sp. ANBG9806169. Taxonomy (NCBI): domain Eukaryota; kingdom Viridiplantae; phylum Streptophyta; class Magnoliopsida; order Myrtales; family Myrtaceae; genus Eucalyptus; species Eucalyptus sp. ANBG9806169. The sequence continues at coordinate 2,219,636 of CM024583.1, forward strand.
CAACATGCGAGTGAACTGGGCACGGCTGATCGACGTGACCCAATTTTCATACTACTTGTAGCAAAGTGAGCCCACGAACCATAGTCTATTTGAGATCATGACGGGCGACCACCTGCTCACACCAAGTGTGGTTGCCTTAGGGTACCGTGGGAGTAGTCCCGTGGCATACAAGTTTGCAAAGGAATGGGATGAGCAAGCGGACTTGATACGAGCGTGCCTATATAAGGCCGCCAAACGCATGAAGAAGTGGGGCAATTAGAAGGGATGACATGTGGAATTCCAAGTCAGAGACCTAGTGTTGGCCAAGCTACATTTGGTCCTTCGGTATCGAGACATTCATAAATGGTTGATCTATCAATACGAAGGTTTCTTTTGAGTGTTGCAGCAAACCGGGAAGGATGCGTACAAGTTGGACCCTGCCGGCCAAACTCTAGATACATCCCGTGTTCCACATGAGTATGCTAAAACATTTCCATTCAAATGAGTAGGACTTGGACCATGAGGAATCACAACGGGTGCCTCTTGGGGCAAAAACCTTACATGATCGGGACATCAAGTGCATCATGGCGGTCCAAGTCATACAAAAGAGGTATTGCACGCCAAGGAAAGAATACTCGGTCCAATGGAAGGGCCTTTCTGAGAGTAAAGCAAGCTGGGAACCATCCGAGCCTCTGTGATAATTTAAGAAACATATAGATGCCTTTCATGCCGAGGACGTGACAAGGGCATCGCCTGAATAGGTGGGGGAGATTGACAAGACCCAAGAACGAGCATGATCCAATATCGTCCAAAATGATGGGGCCATGTACCATATAAGTACCAACCCACGAGCTGCCCATGAGCGATCCACAACAAACCATGATCAATGCAAGAGTCGGCCCATGCACAATGCGAGGACAAGCCTGCGATCGTTCAGCTCCCTTGTGTCAGGCAACCCTCTATCTTCCTCATGGACTGATCATGCAGACCCATGGCAAGCGTCCCTTGGGCTTTCCCACGCCCTAGGGTCTCTTGAGCTGATGTAGCCTTGTACATATTCAAATATGACTATTGGATCAGAGGGGGATCAACGGCTAGAATTAGACCCATACTTGTATATGTAGGCGACCATCTCCCTTCAGCTATACACTCTAGTTCATGAGCTAATACATTCGAGCTTCTCTCTCATACTTCGTTCTTGTGAGCTAAGTACGTGTAAGGCTAACTTGGGATTGAATCCTAAGGCTGCACGACCGACCGTGACAAATGTATGTATGTTTGTAATTATCGGATATTATTGACTAATTTTGTTTATCGGATATGTAATAAGATTAACTCCCTATTTTTTTTTTTCTTCATTCTAAAATTTTATTTACTTAATTTCTCAACCGAAACAAAATAAACAAATGAAGTAGAAGGAAAGAATTGATTGGAGATGTCCATAAATGTTGCGGTATTTTGTCGTCATGATACAAAATTAAGAGCCAATGGCTCATTTTAAGAGAATAATTAGGTCTTTCCTTAGTCATCTCCATGATTAAATTAGGTTAACATTGAAAAAAGATTGATCAAGTTATTAATGTTTTAACTTTTGTTGAGGTTAGGACTTCTAACATAAAATATAACTCTCTACATGTTCCCGGTATCGGAAACCCTATATTTGGTCGTCTGATTTCTAATCGGGATAGGATTGGATAGGATAGGATATGAAATCCTGTGATTTTTTTATATCCCGTCCATTATTTGGTGAATCGGAATATTAAAGTCGAATATGTTCACATCATATAATGTACATTTTTTTAAGGAAAAAAGCCACCAAAAACTCCAAACTTTGCCCAAAGTGACAAATTTACCCCAAACTTTTTTTTGTGACATGAAAGACCCCAAACTTTGCAAATTGTGACACGTTTACCCAATTGAGGGCATTTTCGTCTTGTTTTTTTTGTTTTTTTTTATTTTTTTTATTTTTTTAATATTTTTTTTCTTCTCTCTTCCTTCCACCGGCCATGGTGGAGCCCTCGCCCGACACCGGCGAGGGCGGCCTCGCCACGGACGCCGGCGGAGGGAAGAAAAAACAAATAAAATAAAGTAAAAAATAAAGTAAAAAAATAAAAAATAAAAAGACCAAAATGCCCCTATGATTTGGGGTAAATGTGTCACACAAATGAAAGTTCAGGGTTTTTTGTGTCGCAAATAAAAGTTTGGGGTAAATGTGTCACAATTAACAAATTTCAGGGTTTTTCATGTCACAAAAAAAAAATTTGGGATAAATTTGTCACTTTGGGCAAAGTTTGGGGTTTTTGATGGCTTTTTCCTTTTTTTTTTTTTTTTTAATATAAACAGCATATCATTATAAATGAACCTAAATGTTCATAAACGGAGATGGTGAAAATCTCTTGTAACAATATTCCTTAATTTGTTTTTGTTTATTTTTTATTTTATTTTTCCTCTTTTTTTTATTATTTTCATTATTATTTCTTTTTTCCCCTTTCATCATTCTTTAATAAAATTTTACCAATTAATAAATTGTACTAACATATTTAAAATACAAAAATACCTAAAATATATAATAAATATAAATATTTAATTTATAGATTAAATGTTTATTATAAGATAAATTTAAAGTTGAATATATAAATTAAAATAATATTAATTAAAATAATTTTTTTTTTTATTTTAAATTATTTAAATTATAATTCAAATATTATTTATATTGAAATATAATTTCGATTTTGTTAATTAAATAAGTTTGTTATTCAATAAAAATAATTTTCCTATTATGGACATCAGAAATCCTATCCACCTTTATCGCACTTCCCCCATGGGATAATTTTATCATGTCTATATTCCCCTTATATCCGACTTTATCCTGTCCTGAGCGAGCACCAAACGTAAGATAGGATGAATCTTATCATATCCCGATTTTATCCCGACGCCAAACGCAGCCTAAAAAGACCACATCATGACCTTTGAAGAAGTTAAGTTCCTAAGTAACAAGTATTATCTATTCATTCAACCTTAAAGTTTTTAGTCCTCAATTTAAATCAATAATTCGCAATTTAACTCGAATTTAAGGCCGAACAAGTTTTGGTACTCTAAATAGAAACTAGGTTCACCATGAGATTAATTAATGAATGCAATTTGTTGGGATTGGGGACCGATTTCTTGGATCCATGCGAGAACTAGATCGGACCGATGGTCCAATTGGATCCTTGTTCCGGTTCTCAGGTGAATCCATTGAACCATGTGCAGCTCCCGGTACCAATTTTTCAGAACCGATCCTTAGTGGGCGGTTCCCGATTACAATGTGAGAATTGCCCACCGAACCATGCTCATCCCTAGTCATGGGTCAATCAATCTAGCATTTTCCTAACCCTTATGATTTCTCCCAAGTCAAACTTGCTCACACTCAACTCACAAGGAGCCGTGCAGCCTTAAGATATATCTTAAGTTAGCCTTACTCACACTCGACTCACAAGGATCGTAGAGAGGGAACTCTAAAAAGCAAAGCTCATGGATTAATACAATGAAGGGAGGAGGTTCATAAGTTAACTGTAATCATAGATCTCCTCTTAATCTAATGGTGGATATTAGAACTACCCAACTGCCACCTACCTGCATTGATATAGGTGTACAATTATTATAGCGTCCGCCTCCAAGAGTATTTTATCACACCCGAGAAAACCCTAAAACTTCAGGAGATAGGTTGAGGGTCGCTCATCTATAGATCAGTCACGGCCTTTGTTCAAAAAATCTCTCGGATATCTCAATTCATTAGGCCATGACACAAGTGTTACGAGTTGACACCTTCACTGCACTTAGGATTTATGTGTTTTATTGCTTGATTTTCTATTCTATAGAAAAAATTAATTAAGTTTAAAACGGTTTTTTTTATAGGGTGCACATTTCGACATTTCTACCTTTCATTTCAATTCACACTCCTAGTTCTCAAGTTAATAGTGGGAGGGCACCTATAGTTCAACCCTTCTAATTACAATCGTCTAACGATAAAGATATAATCTTTCTAGTTCCGTATACCCATTAAATTCAAAGCGCCAAAAGAGTTGTTCTTCTAAATTAGAACATCCAGTTTTTTAATCATTTTGGCCTTGAATTATTTCGGGAATTCACGCATCTGTCCGATGGGAATAATGCCAGAATAATGCCATCCATGTATCTTAATCGGTTTATTAAAATGGTTACCAAAATATTTGTTTTTGTTTTAAATATCCACCAGCTCCAGAAAGATTATCTTTACTCATATAGCACTTTCTACGTCTTAATCCATATTCCAATTTTGCCTTAATTTATAATGCATAAGACTTAGAGGTGGCAAATGGGTGGGTCGGGTCGGGTGTGGGTTGGGTCGAAAATGGGTCGACCCATATTCGACCCATTTAACCCATTTTGACCCATATTCTTGTCATGTAAATATAATTACCCATACCCGACCCGACCCATACCCAACCCGACCCATATTGCTAAAACTTACTAATATTCTAAAAAAAAAACCGCTCTCACTTTAAGCTATATGCTAATTGGATAAAAACCTCAAATTAAATTAAAAAATAGTAAATAAAATAAAAATTGTTAAAAAAAAAGCCTATAAATTAAATTGAAATATTTATGAAAAATTAAACCATACACATGCTTCTCTTATTTAAAGTAAGCATGCTATTGAGGTCAAATTATTTACTCACAAATGAGTTCATCATCTTGATTAAGATATGAAGCTAACATTTCCAGCCTTTTGAGTAAGAAATCCGTATGGTGACCATACGAATGAATAATTCTTCAGAACTGCAGAAAGATACTTCACTTCAATGTTTCCCCTCAATAAGACAGCTCCAAGACACAATTCTCAGCAACTCTACCAAGAACCAAATTATCTACCAAATAATCGATTGCCCCAAAACATAAGAGGCTTCGGATGCGATCTTTGTTAAGACATTCCACATTCAAAACCAAGCAATCGATTGAAGCAAAGCACCTACTTTGCGCTTTTCAGCTTGTATGAGCTTGTCCGCGACAAACCGAGGACTCCCGTCGCCAAGGCTGGCAAGACGAACTGGACTCACCACCACTCCCACATTGTTGCTCCCCTTAGTTGGCTCCTCAAACAGCACACGGTCGCCCCGCTTTATCCACCTTCAATTACAACAAAAAACTAAACCAGTAAAGAATCTCCTCTTGGGGAATCTCCTCGGTGGCTGCTGACAGACTGGGGCCTGCAAAATAAGGGGGAATATGTCATAAACAGTGGGAGGGAAAACATGCCTTGGTAAAAAATGAATGGTTGGCCACATAAGAGAAAAAGGAGTAAGCCGGCTTCAAAGGCCGGTGCAGCAAAAGACTTGGTTCAAAGGCAAATTCAGGCAAGAACAAGAGACATCATCTTGAAGTTGTCACTGACGGAAAATCCATAAACCATAGGCTAAGATCCAGACAGCAACATAAAAATCTCCAACTCAGCCGAGTGACAAATGACATTGAACAGCATCAATGCAAGAAATGAAAGATTGCCAAGAGAACCCAAAAATATAAAGATAAAGCTCGAAAAACAAACTCAATCGATTATATGACTATGAAACTATAAATTCATTGCAGTCTAAGCTTCCCTTCACATGGCTACTAAAATAGATAGATTAACAGGATATTTTCCCTTCAATAGCATATGATTTCAAGTCTTCAATGCAGAATCACAACAAGCATTGCAACAATGCAGAGAACTGTTCTTGTACTTGTGGACTCAAGATGCACAATTCAACTTTGTTTTAGAAAAACAGAAGCTATCTCAATCATATGACATCAGGTTTGCAGAAGCCCTAGCCTTGTGAAATGCATATTCCAAAATGGGAGACAGGGTATTACAATATCACAAGAAGATAGTGCCTTTCAGATCTTTTAGGAACAACCAAACCCAGAACCCACAAAATAAAAAAGCAAAAGAGAACTTCTCCTAGAAAGGTTAACATGTTATTACTTCCCACACGATTGCAAGGTCGAGAACAAAGGAACAGACTCGTAACACAACCTCTTTCTCAGTGGCAAATATGCCAAAAAATCTGTTGACTGTCAAAAACATTTACTGATTTGGTAGAACACATATGAGATGATGTTTCTTCTTCACAAATTAGTAGCATATGTCTAATAATGGCTCCATTTTCAGATAAGCCAAAGAAGATTATTGATAACTACTTGGAGAAATTCTTCCACAAGCAACAACCACTACCGATTTATTATTTCAAGAGATAAACGACGAATTTGGCCACTGTCCAATCACAAGTCTCCTAACTATAGCAATGATATTTAGAATGTTGATCTTCAAAAATAACCAGAACTACTCGAAAGTATCACTTTGCTAATTTAGGAAATTCCACCTTTAAATGACAGTCGATATTAGTCAAAGCTCTATTTGTTCATGGACAAGTACATCTGCAGGAATTGACTCGGTAACAAAACTAACATAGATTGTGGCTTTATGGTACCGATGACTAACCTTTGAATTTTGAAATAGCGTGCCAATCAGTGATATCAATATCAACAATGGCAACAGCAATACAAAAAGACCCAGAGGGCAACCACAGGAGACGCCTCAAGGGGCACCGCAATTGGAAACAAAATTTAAGAAACCAAATAACATCTGCCTATGGGAACTACCGGATTACCATTCGCAATTATTGCCTGCGTTAGAATAGCAAACAAAAAAAAAATTAATGCACGCTTGCTGAGTCATGATGATAAAATCATGCTGAGTCATGATGATAAAAAAACCAGCTATGCACACAGCTGAAAACACCTCGTTTCGTCTCGATGATTGGTCGCTACATCTTCTTGATGAGCAACGATTCAGGATACCAACATCGACGCGAACCTAATGCCGCTTAATTCCAACATCCCCGAGACGAGAGGGCAGTACAAAGAGCGAATAGAAAGTCCCCCGCCCGCACCAACGGAAAGGGAAAAAAAAAAAGGGGTTACCGATTGGTAGGCAAATTCGAGAGGGTGAGATCCGACGATCTCGCTCCTGACGCCATGGAGGCCGAACCGCAGGGCGTCGGCCCGGACACCCTCGATTTTGTGGGCGAGCCGCGGAGGCGAGCGGCGAAGGTGGGTGACGAAGCTCGTCGACTTTTGAGGGAGCGGAGGCGACTCAGAGGCGAGCCGCGGCGGCGAGTGGCGGAGGCGGCTCGGAGGCGAGCGGCGGAGGTGGGTCGAAAATGGGTCACTGAGTCACTGACGAAGATGAAGGTCGAAGACTCGAAGACTCGAAGTCGAAGGTGAAGGACTGAAGGTCGAAGATGAAGACTCGACGTTTTTTGGGTTTTAAAAATGGGTCGAAAATGGTCAGAGAGTGTAACCCATTTTTGACCCATATAAAATTGAACTAAAAACGGGTCGAATGTGGGTTAATAGTTGTAATGGGCTATTAACCCATATTCGACACATATATGAAAAATATGGGTGCAAAATGGGTCCATGACCCATTTTGCCACCTCTAATAAGACTTAATGTTTTATAACACTTAAACAGTAGAAGAGTTTCAACAGATGCACCCTCCAGACCCTGCTGATTCGCAAATATATTCAGTATGTGAATCAATTCAGATCTCGTCATCTTGATTGCTATATTTATCTTCGACTTCAAATCAGAAGTCCCAAGACTCCCTCACCCCAGCACTCGAATAGTGCAACGTACCAGTCAGCCACGGATGTCAATAACATAACAATTGAAACAACAGAAACAAAATGGAAAGAAGAGCATTGCAAAAGCAACAGAAGAAAAGGCTACGAAAATGTCTAAAACCACATCCACATTTGCGAAAGAATAGTGACTTTATTGGAAAAATGTAAACTCCGTGGCTAATGTCGTTGAAGAAAGCCATAAGAGGCCAATGACAAAGAAGCAAATCTGGTATGAAAACATCATGACATCATCGACAAAAAGAACGACTTGTCCCTCTATATGTGCTCGGCCAAATTGTGTAAGAGAAAAGAAAAGGGATCATTATTGGAATTGACAATTCCTAGCAAGCACATGATCCAGCCAAAGATCATGTATAAACTACAAACCAACCCAATAAGAGAAGTAAACAAGATACATAAGCAACGTCTGCTTAAACTGCACATCAAAACTTCGAAATACTTCCACTTCTTTCCCGGGTTCTCATCTTCACCTTTTCTCTGACATCCACGATGCCCACAGAACGATGAAGGGCTCTGGTGATGGCAAACTAGGTATGCATGCTGGCACACTACCCACACCAGAGTATTCGAACTCCTCTCTATTGCAAGAGCAACCCTGCATTCGCAGGTGGCTCAAACAAGAAAAGGTGGAGACAATTCTGATTACTGAAAAACAACCATCTCTCTTTCACCAATTATCTTCGATCCAAGCCTGCTCAAATCCATGAAGAACATAATCAAATGCTTTTCTTTGGCAGGAGCCTTGTAGAAAAACAAGGCTCCTTTTGTAGAAAAACAAAAGGGTCCAGAAAAATCTAGCTCAACACAAACTTGCTTCCTATATAAGTTCCCTAGCACTTAACTTCGGAAAATGTCAAAACTTACGCCGCCCACACACACAGAGATATACTACCCAGACTCTAAATAAGTTGAGACTGGACAAGTAAATGCTAAATCACACCCTACGGTAAAAAAAAAAAAAAAAAAAGGATTCATTTTGAGAGAGAAATAAGACAAATGTAATCCATATGTATAATGGTAGAGAAGATGAGAGTAATTGAAATGATAATGAGCAGCTAAATCCATAAAGTGAAGGGGGCAAAATACCAGAGGGTAGAAACATACTTATGCATGCACAACTGGAACTAGTACCATTGATATGTACTGGCAGAAGTTTTCTTTCTGGGCGGTCCAAACACAAAATCTCCTGTATCCTCTCAGGCCAATCTGGGTTCAAAATCTCCTGTATCCTCTCAGGCCAATCTGGGTTCAATCGACGGGCAAAGTCCTCTACCTCCCTACATTAGAAGCCAACCCAAATGAGAGGCACCATGCCAGGAATGGAACATCCCACCTTTTAAAAATATATTTAAAAAAAAAAAAAAAAAAAACCTACTATGTACTCATCATTAGAAAGGATCCCTTCTTTACACCTTCATAAGGGTCATGATATGTACCATCACACCCAACCCACAAAGTAAAAAGATCTTCACAATAAACTTGGTCTTTAGTGCGCATAAATGAAGTTGTAAGGGAAGGTAAGTCACTCAAGAAGGAAAACAAGCGCAGATTTAATTAACAATCATATCCTCGCTCAAAGCTATGCTATAAGAGCAGCAGCTACGCTATGAAATTTAACAATTAAAGCGCAAATCTTTTTCTGCAACTCACCTATCGAGCTCTTCCTTCATTGCAGGATCTAAATCATCATCCATATAACTATCATCAAATTCAAGCTTAGGGGAAGAGGTGCCAAGAGGAAAATCTTGAAGTTTCAAAGCTTTATGAGGTGTAGCCACCTCAAGATCCTTAGCCTCACTGTGAGAGCAAGCAGTGGGGACAGCTTCCAGATCCTGAATTAGACGGAAAAGAACCAACATATTACATCTTGTCTCCAAAATACAAAACAGATTGGATTTGCATGTCGCATGAAAACTCATCACCAACCTCATGATCACCATTCACCTTATTTGACAAGGCATCTTTTGATGGGTCTTTTCTCCTTCTATTTTTCTTTTTGCTTTTATTGGCTCTCACTCCCTTGCCATCTGCAGACGAACACGGTTACGTCTTAAATTTGGTAGATATGGAAAAGAAGGCCACACCCACAGCAATATCTGATGATCATGCATGACATTAGATATGGAAAAAGGATTGACAGCTAATGCACAAACAATCCCAAGCAGGTGAGGGCATACACCAACAAAAAATGTTCATCAACATAATATTATTTATTTTTATTATGGACAAAAGCTACATAAGCCTTAACAGCCCAGAGTTGCAGCTACTTCCTGTCCACTCAATGAGTATGTTAAAATGGGCCACAATCAAAAAAACAGTATCATAAAGAATGAAACCTTAAGCAGAAACAGGATAGAACATATCTAACTAAATCAAAGCATGTATGAAGAAGGGCATCATGCATTCTCATCTCGATTTACCTCCATATCCCAGACAGTGTTATCTGACATACTTACAGAATACAGGAACTCCAAATTAAACACAGTTGCTCCAAAAACATAACATCAAAGTAATTAAACAAGAGGATATATCCACATAAACCTCTCGCATGGCCAGCCAATATATATTAAAAGAGGGATCTTCCCACCCTAACTGCTAATGGTAAAATATAAGGCAAAGTTCAGGAACACAGAGAGACTAAGCCAACAAAAACATAGGCTTTGCAGATCACTTTGACAGTCCAAAAACCAAACGCTTCAATTAAGTCTAGAATATGCACAATAAAACTGTAGTTTCAAATCCAAATCTGTATATCCAATCATATGCAATTTCTAATATATGCCTGCTCACAGAAACCTCAATTGCAAAAGTTCAGAATCAAATAATGACTACAGAGAAAAAAAATTCCGCATCCTAATCAAAATCAGTAACTCATCCCCCATAAAGCGTGTAGATATAATTTTAGAAACAATCAACATGGGGAATTATATTGCCATTCTTACAATATAGTAGATAAAAGCTAGTAATGGCAAATTGAGTTAAAACTGAGGGGCCGAGAATATTAAAGTCATACCATTCACTATCATTGTATGACAAAGTATCCATTAACATACCTCCGCTATTTATATAAGTCAAGAGATCATCTACTGAACGTTCATCAACACGCTCCTCCTCAACCTCCACACTCTGGAAAATTTGCAATTCCCACTATTAGCAAGACATGCAAATTTAGGTTGGATCCTTGAGTACAGCATTGAAATTACACACATACCTTCAATTTCTCTCGCTCTTTCAACTCTTTCCTTTTTCTTGCATATAATCTATTCAACAGTCGGATCCGTGGATCATCAGTAATGTTTCTTAGAGGTTCCAACTTCTCCTCCTAAAGGACCCAAAATATTATATCACATGTGACCCAAAAACTAAAATAAAACATGTATCAACATCACTGATTAACACCTCGGTAAGATCATCAGGCAAATGAAATGTCTCCCGAATCTCCTCAGGAGTTTTTCCTTCAATAATTCGAGCAAGTGCACGACTGGTTAGATCCACCAAAGGCTTAAGTTGCAGACTGTCGGCAGCAGATGTCAATTCACAGAGCTTTTTGGTATCCATTCGGATAAATTTCTCATCAAATGTTTTACGCTCCTAGACACAAAAGTCAAATCAGAACAGAACGGGATACTTTTCTTTCTAAAACAATCTTCCAAATGGCCTCACCCTAGGAGCTATGACCATAAATCATGTACACCTTAAAAGAAGACAGGTGAAATGAATTGCAATACCAAAAGATGAGGAATGAATTCAACTAATATCAGACCAGACCTTATTTGAGCGCCCCGGTACTTGATGAAATCGACAATAGTCAAGAATTAAGCCCAAGATAGGAGGATTGACCCGTTGCGGAAGTACTATAGCATAGTTTTTTGAAGATCCCATGCTATTTTGAAGTACTTCTCGGCATATCATGGGGCAGAACATGGCAACCTCCTCTTCCACTTGTTGGATTGAACCATCCGCAGTTTGGAGCCAGATGTATGACTTCATCTTGATATAAAGGAAATAAATCTCAGTAGAGATTTTTGGGACAGAACTTAAATTCTTCATTAGAAGAAGAGGAATGAGTTTTTACAAAAGCCAAGATGCAACAACAAAAATGGTGCCTATAAGGATGTAAAAAAAAAAATTCTAGGTAATATGCCTCTAAAAGTTCCTTTAAAATTTGGGCTCATATATGGTTCATTTGCTTCGTTATAATCCAACATAGTATCTGAATGTTGTTGTTATCACCTATCAATAAGTTGCCAAATTTGACATTTCGAGACACTCGCCCAATGATAACCGCTCCTTGTGTATTGCATTGGGTAGTTACTCCTACGATAAAAAAGAAACAAAAGTAACCTCTCCCATAAACATTTAAGATACGCACCTCGGGCTTGACAACTGCCATGGCACCTTCTGACATTTGAAGACTGAACAGCTTCAACTTCTTCGGAAAGATGCACTAAGTCGAGAGTTTTACAGAAGAAATGAAGGTTTTGTAATGGTCAGAAAGATGGATGCCTGTGTTAAAGAGATAGATTTCAATGCTTCCCAATAAAACAAAATACTCATTTCACATGACATGTCTCTCTGCATCTCAACCACTGCTCCCTCAAATACCGTCGCTGGGAAAAGCAAAAAGCAGGGAGAAGAAACCACAAGCTGTTATTCCAACAATGAAAGGGAAAAAAAAAATTAAGAACAAGAAAAATAACCAAGACATTTGAAAAATATGTACATAACAGCAAAATGAGAAGATGCATATCAAATCAGAGATATGCAAGCTTTGGACATATAAACATTCAAATCAATGTGCAGAGTCCACCACGGCTGGCGTACACCTATTCAGGAACTAAAATTCCACACCACTCAGTCCATTTTGCCGCAAAATTACCTCATTTCAATCCACGGTAAGGGTTCATTTGTTTCGCAGAAAACCCACGTTTCAGAAAATATTTTCCTAAAAATTGATCGTTTGTATCGCTCACAAAAACATATGAACAAAGAACATTTCCATCATCCACGAAAATATTTAGGCATCAAATTATTGTCGATAATGAAAACAGCTTTTGTCGACTAATTATCTCAAGCGATATAACTACTCGTCTTTAGGGAAATGTTTTCCAAATCGTTCTTTTTTCTTCTTCTTTTTCCAATGAAACGAACGGACCCTAATCTCACTGGTCGTCCTTTCCTCTTCCATTAACAATATCCCGGTGCGGCAAATGCTGAGTAACGAGAATCCACCCCTGCGATTGAATAAAACGCACCCTCGTACACGACAGAAATGCGCGCACCAAGATAATCCTCCCAGTTCCTTCGAAAAGCTGACTCAAAAGCGGAAAAACTATCGGCTCACTCAATCCTCCGGCACGAAACAGAAGCTAATGGCATGTAAAGCAAACCTTCGACAGAGCGAAGACGAGAAGGAACAAAAAAAAAAAAAAAATATGCCCAATCCTCGAATGGAGAGACCAATCACCAAATCACAACACCTCGACCGAAACGACATCAATTCAGATCTCAATTGGCCGTCGAAGGGCGGACTCTCAAGAACCAAGCGACGAATCAACCCTGCTCGCGAGACGGGGCAAAGCACGGCGCGCAATGCAAGAGCACCGGCGCCGGAGGGGAGAGAGAGAGACGAGGAGGTCGAACCTGTCGAAGAGACGGCGAGGAGGAACGAGGGAGAGAGAGACGGTCACCAAATTTCCTCGGGCGGGCGGGGCGGGCCCGCGCTAGGGTTTGCGGTGTCGGGATTTGGGGGAAGAAGATGTCCTGTTTCTCTCTCTAGAAAGCCCTTATTTTCTCTCTCTAGATTTTTTCTGTTGGGGGAGGGAAGGGAGGGGGGGAAGGGGGGCGCTGTTACGGATTTGTGTGCTGCGGGGAGGCGCGGGGGGTGATGGTGGCGCTGCTGGTGGTGCTGCTGCTCGCCTTCCCTCCCTCCCTCCCTCGCACGTGACGCCAATCGGGAGGGCACGGGGCAACCGTTGCACGTGTTGGCAGTTAGGGTTTTTCTCCTTCTCCCTCTCTCTTTCTCTCTCTGGTTCCGGACCGCAACCGAACCGGAAGGCCCCGATTTGGACCGGGATCGAACCTCTCGCGTTGATTTCCGGGCCTTCCTCGTCGACGGCCAGCAGTTGCCGGACCATTCGAATCTTTCTTTCTTTTTTTCTGGAAGCTATTGTATTACGTGGTCAACTATAGATATAGTCCTTTATTGGCATATGAATAGAGCGAGGACGGGCCACTTAGAAATGGGGGGAAAGAAAAAAAAGGGGGATAAGGTCCGTTTTTTTTTTTTTCTCACTTCGAATCGAATTCGAAACTCATGTGGCGTTGCTGGATGCTTCTAATCAATAGAACAGGAAGAGGAGCCAAAAATCAAAACCACCAAAGTGATTCGATCTTTTGATCACATTTTTTGGAAAATCATTTTTGGGACTTCTGCCTTATACACGGAAGGCAAAATCTTTCCTTATCTACGTGCGCACTGCGTCAGCACTGGCGAAAAAAAAGGGTCGGCTTTACTGAAGAAGAAGGGGGGCCGGGTGCTTGTGGGCCCCCTCTGCAGCAAGAGCTTGTTTGACCCCCACTCCCCTTTCCCGAGAGGGGGCCGCGCTGTCTTTCCACAGCGGCCGGCCAGTGGCGGCAGAAAACGAACTTGATTAGAAAGAACGAAAGAGAAGGAAGGGAATTTCACATTCACGCTACGACCCTAATGCTTTTGATCTCTCCATCACAGAATAGGCTACGACGAAACGAAGCCAATTACACATTTACACATAAAGAAGGGGAAGCTTGTAAGGGTATCCTTTGCCCCGTTAAAAAGTAACACATTCCTGGATATCCTCGAAGAAGGTGTATAGCATTTAGGCCACAGTCACAAGTGTTTTGTAAGGCGCTGTGGGACTAATAGAATAGGCTCTTTGCCACGTGAATCATAATAGGCTGTTGTTAGCATGTTAGTTACCTCTTACCAATCCCTTCTTATCTTATTCAATTGTTGTGCTTTCAACAATTGCATAGCCTTCCTGACGTACTTGAGTTATAACATTTGAATTTCTCAACCATTCCACGTTCCCGAAACGGATCCTATCAAATATTTTAGGCCGGATTGTAGAAAGTAGGCGATACGTTTTTGGATTTCTATAAGAAGCTCTAGGGCACCCGACACTTCGTATGTACCAGTGTAGGTAAGGCGTCGGTCAGCCTTAGAAATGGCGGCAGTGGCGCGAGGAGTTAACAACCGAACGTGCTGCAACCTAGGGATCACCGGGCAACTCTTTGGCTTTATAGGGATGGGGGGCATAGCACAATTCTTATTGGAGGAGGCTTGGTTTGCCCGGGTGACTGATCCTACCATAATGTACTCCTACCTACAGCACTGGCAACCGAAGCCGAGCATACATATGACGATCTTCATGCATGAATAGCTGGGAGAAAAGAAAGGGTGGTAGATGATAATGAAAAAGGGTGATGCGTCTGGACAAACTATTTAATAGTCCTTTATGGACACCCTCACTTCATTGCAATTAGGTTGAGTAATAAGGGTCGTGATTGCCTAAATCACGAGTATTATATATTTTATTACGATCACCTCATATTGATAAAAAGTCCAGAGAACAATTTGAAATGGAAATCAAGAAAGAATTTCTAGATTGATACAAACTTCTATGTTGCGGAAAATTACTCAATCAAACCCTTCAATAAATCGCAATTTCAACACACCTGAGAAACACCGACCAAAAAAAGAGAAAAATGCCTTAGGGACATGCGATAAGTAGCTAGGAATATCATTTAGAGGGGGTGAATAAGTAATTTCAATTATTTCTACAAAATAATGCGAAAATAAAATCAATAAAGGTAATGTGAATGTGATCGTAAGAATTAAAATGTGAATATAACTAGAGAATGACAATATCCGGTGGTTTTGGCAATGAATATGATTAGGGATAGAAAACAGAAAACATAGAGTTTATAGTGGTTTAGCTGTGTATAAGCTTGTATCCACTCTCTCAGCTTACCATTAACTGGTTGAATTTCATTAGATAATCAATGAGAAATTATATATGTAAGTGCTGCTTAGATTCAAGCGATAGAACTATCAATCTCCTAGCTAATCAAAACTCTATTTTTCTATCAACACTTCTCAGTGATTACCCAAATAAGACGCTCAGAAGACAATGAAAGTGTGTGAAGCTTTCTCAAAATATGGAATTGTATTCTTGACTTATCGTCCCCTTATTCGACTCCTTAATCTTACTTTTTATACTCCTCTTACCCAAGATTCCTATTGGACTATCTTCAAGAGGATCAATCTTCAATCTAGCCACTGGACAATTGTTGAGAAGATAAGGCTATCGTTGAGGCCAATCAATCGGAATCCCTATTGATTTGGTTGCCCAATCAAATCTAGGTTTCCAAATATGAGGTACTTCAAACAAAGAAAGAATCTCGTCTTCACAATGATTGTTGATCATTCACAATATCTCGCTAGATCTAGTGAGGTCAAGCTCAATTCTTGCTAGATTGGCGAGGCTCAAACTTCGGCCTTGCCCTATCACAAGCTCGAGCTCACCTAACGCTGGCCTCGCTTGATCAGCGAGCTCGAGGCTTGCCGGCATAATTGGCGACTAGGCGAGGGCTTCGCGACCCTTGCCCGCAATTGACGAAGGCCCTGCAACCCTTGTCCAATGGGCCGACAATGGTCATCTATCGAAATTCGTAGGGGAAAAAGTAAAAGAAAGAAAGAAAATTAAAAATCATAAAAATTGCTGAAGAGGATAATATCTCATTAATGGGTTAACTCAGCTAATAACCTTTATAAGTTAAATGGGTTGTAATGGATTTAAACACTACCATTTACGGCCCATGTATCATTGAACGTACATATAACCCAAACCCATTAACTACCCATTTATTAAAACTTAACTAACCTATATATAACCCATCCCATTGTAAATGGGTTCAAAATGAATTTTCGACCCATTTTGACACCTTTAACTGTAACCTAATTATATCCACATAGTACTTCTGCTCATATCCATGCATCAATCTGCTCGTATTCACATAATAAGCTAGTCTTATCTACGCATCAACTGCTCATATCTATATAGTAAGTTGCTCATATCCATGCATCAACTACTCATATCCATGGGATAGATACATCTATTGTTACGGGATATATTTAATTGTTCTTCTAGAGGACCTCAAGTTATGATTAAGTAAAGATCATGCAAACTTAATATCTAGGTAAATCCAAGATTATATGTGCTTCCACATAAATTCTTCAGGCCGATTAGAATCTTTACATCTCTTCACAAAAATAATCCTCATGAGCAAATATTACATGAAATATAAACAACTCTTGCATTTATCAAGATCGATATAAAAAATGGACGGTTATGTCCCCTTCAAAATATATAAGGAAGTTTTCTCAATAGCAACAACAACAAGGAGTAATGAAAAGGAAGAAAATCTTAGAGAGAGAGAGAGTGTGTGTGGTTGATATTGTCCTATCGGCGACCCTTCCATGAAGAGAATTGTGGAAGTTCGGTGACCTTCGTCGCGCTTGACCACCAGCAACTTATTGACTATAGAGGTTAATACAAATTAGGGATTTAAATTATTTGCGACTTCATCGATCAAATTTGTACATCTCTAGAAGTATCATGGGATACAAGACATCACCAAATACATATAGCTGATCATAAGCATCGAGTTAGAGCTTTGCCCCCTTTCCCTCCACGCAAGTGCTCCCATAGCCGAATTCACTACAACACAATCACATCATCCAAAGTTCTATCATCGATGAAATTTGCGGATCTGACATCAGAAAGTGGAAGCAGGCTTGTCCCCAAAAATGCCCTTCCTTTGAAATTTGTGACCATGCACAAGTTATCTTACTAGTAAGTGTTAAACAAACAGCAATCACTATGGTTGCGGAAGGGACTCCGAACTTTAGGTGCCTCCAAAAAGCTTAAGTTGTAAGCAAGATGAGGCAAGCGGCGAGCCTTCTCGCAAACAATCCAGTTGGCCGCCGAGCCCAGGAGTGAAAAGTTTCCAGCCACGGTACCGGCCCAAGCCAGATCCAGCCGCGCCTTCTTGATATCGTCTCGGGACATGGAAGCTGTTGAATCGGCTAAACTTTGCTCCTATGCAATGAATCAAGGCTAGTTTGCAATAGAAAGTCATCATGTGCTGTTGTGACTATGTAAGGCCTTAAAAGTGAAGTGGATATGATCGCTGCATCTGGATGAGGTTGGACTAGAGAAAAGATCACAAATTCAGTTGCTGGATTGACGTTGTCATGGTTGGATGTCCGACACAGGAATCGTACAAACTACATTTGAAAGTGAACTGGTCGTGCCTTATTGGACCGGGCTTGGCCCAAATGGCATCTTGTCTTACACGGCCCACCTCGCCATTCACTAGTTTCCCGTGTTATTTTGCCTGAGCGTGGGACATAGGAATCCCACAGGTTTTTTTAAGCACCAAACATATCCACAAGAGATTCTACTAACGTAATAGCCACATCAAGCGACGTATTGATCACAGGTACGCACGGTTGATCTTTTTTTATGGTAAGTGTATGAAAGTTATAACTACTAACATATTCAATGAGTGACGCCACATCAACATGTCACGTGATATAAACGTTACATAATAGTTTCCACATAACGTTATCAATTAAGTTTCAACACGTTTCTTAATTGTAGTTTCCGAATTCACGTGGTTGACTAAATTGCAGCGTATATCTTTGCTGTAATTTATGAGTGCCTTGTCGTCGATCAAACTTCGGTTTTGCATCCGCATATTCTTAAACTTTTTATTGATTAAGTTCCAGCACAATTTGTGTACATTTGGTTCCGTTTGAAGTGAAGTTATGATTCCCTTATCTAGTTTTGATATCTCTTGTTCGGAATTGCGAGAACTCGTTGAACTAGGGAAATCCATACGAAGTAGAGATTGAATTTATATGGTACTGCTTTATTGATGTGAATCTCTACATCTCTAGAAGTACCGTAGAATACAAGACCACCAAAAATAGAGTGGCTAGCTGATCACAAAAATTAAGTTAAAGCTTTGCCCTTTCTCGGCACGCGAGTGCTCCATCATCTGAAGCTCTATCACCAGCAAAATTTGCAGGCTGCGGCGTGATCACGCCCATGATCATTTAACGAATAAGTGTTAAACCGACGACAGTCACTACAATCGTGGATGGAACTCCGAACTTGAGGTGCCTCCAAAAGCTTAAGTTGTAAGCAAGATGAGGCGAGCGCCGGGCCTGCTCACACACAATCAAGTTGGCGGCCGAGCCTGGGAGCGTGAGGTTTCCGGACACGGTACTGACCCAAGCCAGAATCAGCCATGCCTTCTTGAGGTTGGCTAGTGACATGGAAGCTCTTGAACCTGTTAACCTTGCCCCCAGCAATAAGACTGCAATGCAAATGTTTCACGATTATTCAAAGCTAGTTATTAAAACTTAAAAGTGAAATGGATGTGATCCCTGCACTTGGATGGGGTTGGACTAGAGAAGAGATCACACATTCAGTTGTTAGATTGAAGTTCTCATAGCTTGATGGCCGTTACTGGAATCTTACGACTATAACTGAAAGTGAACCGGTCGTGCCTTGTTGAACCTGGCTTGGCCCAATGGTATCATACTCCACACGCCCCTACCTTCCCCTTCACTCTCCATTTTTGCCTTGGCGTGGGATATTGGAATACCACAACCTTTCCTAACCCCCAAACATATCCACATGAAATTCTATCATGCAATGCCCATATCGAGCAATGTATCGATCACAGAGTATGTGCCATTAATCTTTATTTGATTGAATAAATTACGTGTTAAATGAATGACACGACATCAACATATCACGTGATATAAACGTCACACAATAAACTTTCTCCAAACCTATCAGTGAATTGTGAATTAGGGGTAGGTTGATAGGATTTGGTGGACCCAATTTTTGTAATATTTGGATTTTAGAGTTACCCCATCAATGTCCAAAAGCAAGAAAGATGAATTATCTTGTAAAATTTCACATATTGCCCAGCGACTTAAGCAATGTCTGCTTTTAGTAACGTTGATTAAAAGGGGCTTCAGATAGCACATTCAAGAACTCACAATCCATTAGATGATAAGAGAGAACGTGTTGGTGAGGCTAGTGAAACTCTACATACAAGTGAGTTGGGACTCTTTACAGAAACCCTTGCTTTCTTCGACTTGTCACGTGATCTACCTCAGCAGCTATTATAAACAGAAATCTCTCTTCCTCCAGCAATTCGCGGAACAACGGTCAACAGTCAGACAATATCAAGACGCCTATTGGACCAAATCTGCATTTAAAACGCAACCAACAACCGACCGTGTCAAGGTAGTAGCTGCCCTTCCCATGTTCCAGGACAGACTCGCACGTGACAAGAACGAGGAACGCAATTTCACCCATCCAAGCATAGCTACTTAGGCCTTTTTTTTCTCCTTAGCAAGAAACCCCGTGTGTGAACCAAAGCTGGGAAGGACCTCGGCCACACACATACTTCTGACACGAGGAATGGTAGCTGCAGCGGTGTCTTCACAAATAGGAAGTGTAGGTGCACATGTATTATCGAACAACAGCTACCAAAAGTATTAAATGAGTCCGCAGGTAGGGCAAAGCATGTATGTGTAGTAAATGAGCCGCCTGAAGGTATTGTTACTAGCTAGTGAGCCGCCTGAAGGTATTGTTACTAGCTAGTTTCTGTTTCTTTCCTTCCCCCCATTAGTTGATTGCCGTATGTTTTGGGGGAGTTCTGGAGCAACAAGTTTCCCATGAGCTATAGTAAAAAATTCCTCGACCAAAATCTAATATCTTCCTGTTTTATATATCCACCATAGCTTTGTTGCAGAAGTTCAGTGGCATAGGTTTAAACATGACCACTCTCTCCCTTTCAAAGGTGAAAACCTAGGGTTCATAAGCATGCAAAAAGCCCCTGGTAGAAGCAAAGACTGCTCCGTTCCTGCAACTAATTACGCCTTTGGTCATCGTTCAAAATTATGTCTAAAGTATCTTTTCTACATTTACAGTCCGAAGTGCAGGAGTTTACAATACACACAGACTAAAGGGTAAGTAACCTGCATTCAAGTGACTGATCAATCTACCTAGGTCTTAATATTCCTTGGGACAACTGGTTTTCTCTATGTCAACTCTGCCGATTTGAAGATAAAAACCGAGATGTCAGAAAAAATCAAGATGTTTTAACGTGGATCTCGTACCTATGGACGGGTCTATTCCATTATGTAATTTTGTTTCCTTATGTGCATCAAGTGTTTTTTTTTTTTTTTTTTTTTTTTTTTCGGGGGGGTGTCTAAATGTGCATCGAGTGTTGATAATAGGCATAATTCACTATATCAATGGTGAACCGAAGATGCATAAGATAGTTCCTCACTTTTGAAATGACGTACCTGTTGGGACATTCGAGAGGGAATTGGAGAGAACAAGGATGACAAGGGCAAGAACAGCGATGCCTTTTGCACTCGTGACCTCCACATATCTCTCCGCATAATCCCAAAGCAAAGATGGGATCCCAGTTTTCTCGAATCCTTCAACGGTGATGAACATCCCGCAAAAGAACACCAAGAGGGAATATGAAACCTAGATCAAATCAAACGTGTGCAAATAAAGGAGTCAACTGTTTCACTTGCTTATTTTTACGTAAGCATTAATGAAAATATATGTAATTGCTAAAACACATTCAATTAATGGATTTGGGATTTCTTTTCTTTTTTTCCCTCATAAGATAAAAGAACAAGAGAAGGAGCTTCAACTTTCTAATATTGCGTTTAGCCTTTTCTGTCGCCAGAAGCACGTGAGAACGCAAAGACCTCTGATGCAAAGAACCTCTTTATTTCAATGCAATGGGGCCCAAACAGAGAGAAGATCATTGATTAGACTGATGATGCATATGCAAGTTCTATTCCGGAACCGGCGTCTTCTTCATATGTAGAATCCCTACTCATCAAATAGTTACACATTGTGCAGAAGTTATATCTTCATCACCAGACACCAATGACAGGTACTCGCGTTCAAAACATGCGCGTCTTAGTAGTTATCAAAATGTCGCTCCCACGTTGGTAAGGTAGGTAGGGGAATGTGAACTTATAAGAAGGAAAAGAAAAGCTAACGGCATTGTGAATGACTCGTTAGATTTGAAGAGGACATAAAAATGAGTAGGTCATATTTCAACACCCAACAATAATGCTTCATTAACTCGATCTTAGTAGACTGAGCATTAGTTGATTAAAAAGAAAAACACTTTTTCACGAAGGAAACTTCACCTTCTCCAGCGATGGTCCAGCGTCCTCGAAACCAAGAACGATTAGGGCAAGAGCTGCGCCAGTCGCCGTCCAGGACATATTGACATCCATTAACAGAGAAACCAACATTCCTACCATGACCAAATACACACAGGTCTTCCACAATATCCTCCTCCATTTCGTCCATGTGTTCGTTACTACGTCACACTCGGACATCTCATGGCCGATTAGAGGCGTCATTTCATGCTCGTCCGAAGACACTCGGCTCTCGAGACCTTGTGTGTCTGCGTGTCCCACATTCCTATTCCCATTCAAGTTTGAGGATACGTGCGACATGGTGGCGGGCAAAAGCCTATGCAAATTCACATCTTCCTCGTCCTCGTTTTGAATGGATAACACTTTCCAAAACATAACCAAGAGGATGAGTGCATTCAACACGAGCCCCACAATCATTGCCGGAAGCATGCCTTCCATGAAGCTCCCAAAACTGAACAACCCACTCTCGATGGCGATCACCAAGTTTTGAGGGTTCCCTATCAGAGTTGCTGACGACCCAATATTCGCACTCGAAGCGAGCGCTAGCAAAAGTGGATAGGGCGGGAGGTTCTTTTGCCTAGCAATCTTGAGCACAAACTCGGTCAAGACCATGCATGAAGTGTCGTTGGTGAAGAGAGCGCTCGAAACAGCCGAAACCACGCAGATTCGGCATATCAAGTCCTTCACGCCGTTGCTCTTCCATGAGAGAAACTTTCCCAAGTGTTGGAACATGTCTGCTCTTTCAAGGTACACACTTACCACCATAGTGCTAAAGAGCAGAGCAAGTATTTGTAGGTCTACTGCATCATAAGCATCGCTCGGGTCTAGAATTTGAAAGACCACCATTAATAGAGCTCCAAGAAGCGAACCTGCAGTTCGTCCGATGGGAAGAAATGGAAGAGCTGGAAAAACAGCCAGGAACCAGAAGACTGCAAAGGCTATTGAGCCAAGAATCACTTTGACCAAAGCAGTCATCACTTTTTTGGAGCCAAATGAAAAGAAAATTTCAAGCTCTTTACAAGTTCAGTATAAAGGCCCTCTCTTTGTGTGTACTATTCTAACTTTGGGAGAAGCTGGGAGTTTTGCACCAAAGACTGACAAAAGGGCAATCATGTTTTGACAAATCCGAGATTTTAGGCCCCATCAAATGTACGTAGAGCGAGCGTGAAAGGAAGAAGAGAATGGAGGGAACAGAAAGAAAAAAGGAGAAGATAACAAATGAGGTTGTCTTTGTTAAGAATATGAGAGGAACACAAACTCAGAAAGTTTACAATGCTGATGATGCTGTTGCTGCTATGGAGCTAATAAAGGAAGAAAGTAAAGGAGTTGCGAAGATTGGTGTTGTAGAGAAAAACCAGAAGAAACAAAGTGCACAAGTCAAAGCCAAAGATGTTATCAGCTGTACAACATGAAAGGTCGATGTAAATAGCACGTGTCTTGTATTCAAAAGGAGAAGGAAAGTTTGTTATTAGTTCAGTTAGTTGTATAACATAATTGTTGAGAGAGCTCTTTCTGTTTGTAGCCTTAGAGCCTTATAAACAAAAGACGTCGTATGATTCTTGAGTATGTAGATTCATTGTAACAAATAGCTGAAATAACAGAAGAGTATATCTTTTTAAAATGCTCTCTATTTTTCTGTCTTGAAGAACTAGAGAAATATACAGATAAGAAGAAAGTCTGATTGTTTCTCTTCAATACTTTTCCATCTTGTTCATCTTGTTCATCTTCAATACTTTCACAGTCTTCAAGAATCGGAACGATTTTGACATACCAATTTATAAATCAACCGAGTGAAACTCTCGACTAATAGTGCTCTCGACCTCGACAGACCTTCAAAGTTCAAATGGGAATATAGTCAGATTTTTTCTGCAGCCGTTTTATGGTGATTTTGATTGGTGAGTCAACTATACGTCCTAGAAGAATTTTATAAATAAGCAAAACGATTTGCATGAGCAGCTAACTGATATTCAAAATAAGACGGACTAATAGCTGTTGGATGAAATCCCTTAAAGTATTTTGAAGTTGACAAAACGAGTTTATCAGTCTAGTCTAAAGACTTACAGATTCTATTGACAAAGTCTGAAGATCAAAGTATCGAAGATCAAAGTCCGAAGACTTACAGATTCTATTGACAAAGTCGAAAACTAAAGTCGAAGCTAGCAAGACTCAAGACTTATATTTTGAAGTCTACTCACAAGGACAGGTTTCCGGGACGACGTTTATTCCGATCTTATACGATCTGTCTTCTAACGTCGATGGATATCTTTCTACCGGATTCAGCACTAAACGATCTAAGTTTTATATGGAATATGTTTAGATTCCTTAACGACTTCGCAACTTATATTTGGAAGGATCTACTTATGGAAACCGAGATCCTGATTGTATGGGCGAGCAGGATTGATGGGCTATCAACACTTACCTTAAAGAGCTCGAGATCTCTCTAATTGATTCTGTCTAATGGGTTGATTGGAAGAACTTCTTTGGAAGGTGCCAACGGTACTGAAGGCATGAAGAAGTATATAAGAGAGATGCTCTAGTTGTTGAAGGGTGCGGATAGAAAAATTCCAAAGTCTGAAATCTCCTCTATCACTTTGCGATATCATTCTTTGAGCATTACATGTAATCAAAAGAGAGATCATATTGTAGATCTTGAGGAAGTGTAGTAGAGTAATCTACACTTGTGGACTCAAGAGCGTGAGATTGTAATCACTCTTATTGATTCTTAGTGAAATCCCGGCTGAAGGGTGTCCGTAGTGGGAGAGTGGACGTAGGCTTGATCTAAGCCGAACCACTATAAACGGAGTCTTGATTCTCTATCCTTAATCCTTTATATTGTTATTTGCTTTCATTTGCTGCAATCGTTGACTTTAAATTATTCACATCTTATTTGATTTGAATTGTTAAAATTGCGATAAACACCTATTCACCCCCTCTAGGTGCCAATACTAGTTCTAACAATTGGTATCGAGCTTGTGTGCTTGTTTGTAAGAAGTGTCTTTACTTCTAAGTAAAAGATCTATGGCTAGTATGCTGCCTACGGGGTTGGTTGAAGGACAAAGCAATACCAGACCTCCATACTTTGATGGAAAAGATTACAAAGCATATGGAAAAATAAGATGAAGGCATTCCTAAGATCGAAAGATCCTTTGGAATGGGAAGTTGTCGATAAAGGAATTATTCCTGTTGCTGAATCAAACTCAGAGAGAGGAAAAGAACCTGTTGTTCCTATTCTTTTGACTCAAGAAGAAATTATCAAAAGACAGACTCTCGACGCCAAGGCTATTTACTCTTTATATTGTGCTTTATCCCCTACTCGAATATAATAGAATATCTTCTTGTGATACAGCAAAAGAAGTATGGGACAAAGCTTCACATTACCTATGAAGGAACCGATCGTGTGAAAGAAACAAGGATCAACATTCTCTTGGGACAATATGAAGTTTTTAAGATGAGATCAGGAGAATCAATTGCGACATGTTTAGTCGCTTTCGAAATTGTGAATGGTCTTGAATATCGGGGACATCCAATCTCAGGACATATGAAGGTCAACAAACTTCTTCGTGGACTCTCAAAAGGCGGAATCACATAAAAACCTCAATAAGAGAGACACGAGAGGATTGCTCCACTTTTCGTAGATGAATTAGTTGGAACTCTTCAATCCTATGAAGTAGAACGAGAACAACGAAGAGGAAGACTCAAAAGGTAAGAAATCTATTGCCTTAAAGTCTAATGACTATTCGATGTTCTGATTCGAAGAAGATCTAGATGATGAAGAACTGGCATTGATGATAAAGAGATTGAAAGCTGAACAAAAAAGGAAGGAAATTCAATTGGAAGAAACAAAATTCTCAAAGGTTTCAAAACAGTCAACGAGAGGAAGATGATACGAATAAAGAAGTGACTTGCTATGAATGCAAGAAAAAGGGACACATTAGACCTAACTGTCCCTCGTTAAAGAAGAGAAAAGGGAAGTCCGAGAAAAACGGGGAAGGCACTCAAGGCGGAGACTTGGAGTGATATCGAATGTGAAGATAGTGACAATGATTATGCCAATATCTGTTTAATGGCACGATCGGACTCGGACTCGGACCTTGATTCGGACTCGGACAAAAGTGAACTCGAGGTAAGTAACTTGAAAATTCCTGTTAAAGTTTCTAAATACATTGATGAATTGTGTCTTAGTCGAAAACCTCTCTTAAGAGGATCTCCGAATTAAAAGGGAAAATTCTACTTTGAAACATAAGGATAAACTTATGAAAGAAAAGGTTGAAAAACTTGAAAAAGATGTTGTTGTTGCAAAAGAAAACTCAGACAATATTTTAAATGAAAATAATCTTTTGAAAAATGATATGACTAACATATCAAAGAGATTTTCAAATGGTTCTGAAAAACTGGACAAGATTCTTTCGATACAAAGACCATATTTTGACAAGTTGGGTCTTGGTATGACTTCGAAACTATTCCACTAATTGATTTTCCAAAGGTAAAAGAAAGAATTAAACAAAGACCAGCTAGAACTGTTTACAAAAATCATTTTCAGAAAGTCTTTGTAAAATCTGTTGGTAGAAGTGCTCTAAGATGTTCCAAGTGTAAAAGCTCAGAACACTTCGAGAAAGAATGTCCTTTAGTTTGGAGACTGTTAAAAGGAGTTGGGCTAAGACTGTCTATTGTACTAACACTACGGACCCAAGATGGTATGGGTACCAAAAAGAGCTTGAATTTTTGTTAATTGCGGGTTACTATCAAAAAGAAGATAAAATGGTATCTTGATAGTGGCTGCTCAAGACATATGACGGGAGATTCAAACTGCTTCATAAAACTTATCCGATAGACGGAGGAAAAGTCTCCTTTGGTGGTAACAATAGAGGGAAGATTACCGGTCGAGGAACAGTGAAGATTGGGAGCTTGTCAATCAATAATGTTTCATTAGTTGAAGGATTAAATTACAACTTGCTTAGCATAAGTCGGTTGTGTGATTCTGGTTTCAAGATCAACTTTCGGGAAGAAACGTGCTCTGGAATCGGTAAAGACCTTACTCAATCTTTTACCGGGTCGAAGACATGGAAATATCTATCTTACGGATGTGAATCAAGAAAGATCACAATGCTTAATATCGTACAAGATGAAGCAAATCTATGGCACAAAAAGCTAGGCCATATCAACATGAAGCAAATCAACAAGATCTTTACAAAGAAACTTGTTCGAGGATTGCCTACTTTGAATTATTCAAAATCGATCTATGTACACCATGTGTACTTGGGTAAACAGTTAGAAATTCTTACAAATCTATAAATAAAGTTTCCACTAATCATGTATTGCAGCTTTTGCATATGGATTTGTTTGGACCTACCGAACGAAAAGCATTGGTGGTAAAAGGTTACATGTCAGTAATAGTAGATGATTATTCACGATTTACTTGGGTCTACTTTCTTTCAAGTAAGTCGAGACTTTCTCTCTTTTTCAAAATTTGCTAAAAAGGTGCAGAATGAGAAAGGTCATACTATTACAAGCATTCGTACAGACCATGGAGGTGAGTTTGAAAATCAAGAATTTGCTAACTTGTGTGATGAATTTGGTTTTCAACATAAATTCTCTTCTCCATATACACCGAACGAGAATGGGGTTGTGGAAAGGAAGAATAGATCTTTACAAGAAATGGCAAGAACTCTTTTAATTGGAAATCAAGTTTCTTCAAGGTTTTGGGCGATTCGTTTGTTTCAACCGCTTGCTATATTATAAACCGAGTGTTTTTAAGACCAATTCTTGAGAAAACTCCTTATGAAATTTTTAAAGGGAAGAAACCAATAGTTTCTTATTTTCAAATATTTGGTTGCAAATGTTTTATTCTAAAAAATGCTAATGATCGTGTTGGTAAGTTTGAAGAAAAATCAGATGAAGGATTCTTTCTTGGATACTCTACAACAAGCAAAGCCTTTAGAGTGTTCAACAAAAAGACTCAGACTGTGGAAGAATCAATGAATGTAAAATTTCAAGACTCTCCACAAGTTCAGCAGATACAGACTGAAGATTCAGAAACTGCTCCAGAAACTGTTAAAGCTAACCTCACTGAAGCAGTTGCTAATTCAAGATCAGTACAACAAGCTACTGATGAAGAATCTACTCTAGAAGAAGATCAACAATCTATCGATCGAACAAAGAATCGGAAGCACAAGTCTAGTCATCCTGAAGAACTCATTATTGGAAATATTAATGAGGGAATTCGAACAAGATCCAAAAGGCGAGAAGAGTCTAGTCGTTGCTCTTATTTCTGAAATAGAACCCAAAAATATCGAAGAAGCCTTAGCTGATGAAAGCTGGATTGAAGCAATGCAAGAAGAACTCGGACAATTCAGTATTAATGACGTATGGGAATTAACTCCCAAACCAAAAGGTAAATCGGTTATTGAGCTAAATGGGTTTTCGAAACAAAGTTAATGAAAAGGCAAAGTAACGAGAAACAAAGCAAGACTCGTAGCTAAAGGATACACGCAAGAAGAAGGGATTGACTACGATGAGACTTACGCTCCAAGAGCAAGGTTAGAAGCAATCAGATTATTACTTGCTTTTGCTTGCTATAAGAATTTCAGGTTGTTTCAAATGGATGTCAAAAGTGCATTCATGAATGGAATTATTCAAGAAGAGGTCTACGTAGAACAACCTCCTGGTTTTGAAGATTCAAAGAAACCAGACTCTGTATTCAGACTGAAGAAAGCTTTATATGGACTAAAACAAGCTCCTCGAGCTTGGTATGAAAGGCTAAGCAATTTCTTAATTCATAGTGGCTTTTCTAAAGGTAATGTAGACACTACTCTGTTCATTAAAAAGGAAGGTAAAAGTTTTCTACTGTTCAGATTTATGTAGATGACATCATATTTGGATCATCTAATGAGACCTTGTGCAAGAAATTTTCTAAGTCTATGCGGGATGAATTCGAGATGAGCATGATGGGTGAACTATCCTTTTCCTTGGTCTACAAGTCAAACAACTAAAGGAGGGTATATTCATTCATCAAGAGAAATATGCAAAAGAACTTGTTAAAAAGTTCGGTCTGGAAAATTGCAAGAAGATCGACATACCAATGTCAAGTTCCTTGAAGATAGACAAAGATGAAGCGAGGAAGAAAATTGATCAAAAATTATACGGGAGTATCATTGGCTCACTTCTTTATCTTACGCATCCGGACGACATATTATTTAGTGTTTGCATATGTGCTAGATTTCAATCGATCCCAGAGAATCTCACTTAAGCGCCGTTAAACGTATTATTAAATATGTTGCTACTCTTTGCTAAGATCGGTCTTTGGTATCCCAAAGAAGGAGACTTTACACTTCTTGGCTATTGAGACGCAGATCTTGCAGGTTGTAGAGTTGAAAGAAAAAGCACTTCAGGCACTTGTCAACTACTAGGAAACAGGACGGTATCCACGGTTCTCGAGGAAACAGAGTACCGTGGCTCTTTCAACACCTGAAGCGAGAATACGTTGCTCTTGGAAGTTCTTTGTTCTCAAATCTTGTGGATAAAACAACAAGCGCAAGACTTTGGCATTGAAGACTCTTGCACAGAAATTAGGTGTGACAACACCAGTGCAATCAATCTTACAAAGAATCACATTCTACATTCAAGAGCAAAACATATTGAGATCCGACATCACTTTATAAGAGATCATGTTCAGAACAAAGAAGTCTTGATACAATTCATAGACTCAAAGAATCAATTGGCAGACATCTTTACAAAGCCTCTTGAGAAAAGCTTGTTTGAGTCTATTCGCTCAAGACTCAATATATTATCTCTTGAAGAATACTAGAGTTCGGACTCAGTAACTAAAGTCCGTGAGCATCGACTCAAAGGATCGAGAATATGAATCGACACGTCCGTAAGTTTCTTTACTTAAACTGTCTTATTGATAAGGTAAGATAATCTGTCTAATTCTAAATTGGTTATTATTTTCAAAAGAAGTGGTTATCGTTTTTATTAAGGCAGTTATTTTTCAAAAAGGAAAATTCAAAATTTCCAAAATATACGACGCTTCGTTTTTTCCCGTGCCTTTTATCTTTTATACATCTCTTCTCCTTCGTTTTCACTTTACTCGAAACCCTAGATCAAAAGCTTTTCACGCTCTGCAATTTTTTTTCCTCCCAAACTTCATTGTTTCAAAGTTCTCAACTTTCTTGCGAAACAAGTGAGAAAGTCTTTCCAAAGAAAAGCACAATGTCGTATCGGAGGAAATCTTCCGAATTGCAAACAAGGGACCACAAGGCTCGGTGAGGGGCCTACGCATTTTGATCTCTGAGGAAAGCGACATTCCTTCCGAGCAGTCTCAAAAGCGAGTCATCACCAACTAGACCTCAAGATGAAATGGTTTATGAAGACATCGAACCGATAAGAACTCTAAAACCGCCTTTGTTTATAAACTCTACTCGCATTAAAGGAAGGGTCGCTATGACTTTTGTGGATGAGTTTCGAAAGAGAAGGGGTATAGAAACGAGACGCATTTTCTTCTTGTGATGGAAAGGTCCTGGAGTTGTGCCCGAGGGAACGGCTGCAAGAGCGTTTGCAAATTTCCCGAGTGACCCTAGGTTTAGTAGCATGAATCGCCCGAGGGCAAGGATGATGATGAGAAGATGTTCATGCATTTTAAACCATGGATGGGTGTGGCTGCGAGCCTAAGAGGG
Organism: Eucalyptus sp. ANBG9806169; assembly: GCA_014182395.1. NCBI lineage: Eukaryota > Viridiplantae > Streptophyta > Magnoliopsida > Myrtales > Myrtaceae > Eucalyptus > Eucalyptus sp. ANBG9806169. The sequence goes on from CM024583.1 coordinate 2,250,319, forward strand.
AAGAAGAATGAATTGTTCCGTTCGGACGGACACGGGAAGAAATATGAAAAAGCTGAAGCGTGGGGTGATGAACCCAAGAACTGTTGATTTTGACTTTTTGGATTTGTTGAGTATAAATCATGCGAGAGAAATTCGAAAAGCTCCAACTCTATCAATTCTGCACAGACTATGACACAGCACATTCTGATTTGACTGCCTATTTCTACTCCAATATCAGCTTCATTGACGCAAACAGTTTTACCTTCAGTGTGAGAGATAAGGAGTATGTCATTGATTGTGATATTCTGGCTGATGTGCTTGGTGTGGAAAGAAGAGCTTTCCAACCAATTGGTGTGTCTGTAAGTTCTGCTACGCTTGAGCTAGCAAAGGACACTGCAGAAGGAAGACTGTCTTATTCAGAATGAATGCAACAAACACTTTGCTGCATAAAATTGTAATCAACTGTCTAAGACCCAAATCGACGTCTAAGACGGATGTTTCAATTTCTGAAGCGAAGTTGATGTTTGCCATCAAGATAGGTGTGAACTTCTCTTTACCACATACCATCATCTTTCACATGTATAGATGCATGGTTAAGGACAAAGGAAAGCTTCCTTATGCTGCTCTTATCACTCGTCTCTTCAAACATCTACACATTCAACCTCCTCACATTTTCACGGTGAAGACCATTGATAAAATGGTCATCGGTTTGGGGATGATTACCAAGATGCGTTTGAAGGAACTTAGTAAGAAGCTGGAAAAGTTCAAGGAAAAGACTCCGCCAAGCTCAAACGAGACTCATCAGCGGCTAAAAGGAAAGGAAAAGAAGCTGTGGCTAGTTCCACCAAGAAGCGAAGGGCAATCATCCCGGAGGATGAAGATGATGAAGATTCGATTCCTATCTCTACTCTAATCTCTCAATTTGCTGCATCTATTCCAACTGTTCCAGAACATAAAGTTGCGAGAGGAAGAGAAGAAAGAAGAAGAGAAGGAAGAGAAGAAAGATGAAGAGAAGGAAGAGGAGGAAGAGAAAGAGGAAGAAAAAGAAAAAGAGAAGAAAGAGGAAGAGAAGACGAGAGGAAGAAAGAAAGGAAGAGGGAGAGGAAAAGGAAGAAAGAAAAGAAGAGAAACGAGATGAACGAAAGAACAAATTCTCCAGCGAAAAGGAGGATTTACAACATCCCGTAAGCGAGGAATCGCCTCAAAAGAAGAATTCTTTTCTCCACCGAAGACATGGAGACAGGGGAGATAAAGAAAGCGAACACACACCTCTTGGTGACTTTCGAGAGAAGAGGATGATCAAACAGGTGTTAGTCGATCACCTCCGGATCGAGGATATTCATGCTGCAAAGTTTCTGAAGGAGAGGCATCATCTCCACACAATGAACCTCCTTCCGATATTCCTGCGGCTTGACTCCACCGTCGACGAGCTGAAACAAGCACTCGGGCCCGACAACTCGGAGATTTTCGAAGGCTGCTTGAGATCATCTTGGATCTAAAAGGTCAAATTTATGCAATGGGATATGAATTTCAGACATTGCAGAATGAAAATCATGCAATGTTCATCACTTTGCATGATCGGATTAAAGATGTTCGGCGCAGATTCAAGAAAGCGCAAAGGGCACTACACTCACCCAAGTACGAGGCAGACTTGAGGAAGCCGGAAGACACTTTGTAAAGTCTATGGAAGACTTTCAACTTGTTCGCATTCCTCGAGCTCCTTGATTTTTTATGCGACAAAAAGGGGAGAAGACCTTGCAGATTTTTGATGATTTTTGATCCAAACCCAATATCCAAACCCAATCTTTTCTATTATTGCTTGCTATCTTGACTTTGACTTAAACTTGCAGTTTTTTTGAAAGTATTCTCTATGGCAATACTTTAAGCTTCGTAAATTTGATAGTTACGTACATTTATGACTAATGAGGTTTACGTGAATGCGAGATCTATGTACGGGGAAAGTCCGAGTACGGGATATACGTATGCAGGGATAACTTCTACTATCTTATTTAAATCTTTTATGATGCTTGCTTAAAAGTTGTATTGCGGGCGATAATATTCAAATCTGCAGGAAAGTTTTGTCACCATCAAAAAGGGGGAGATTGTTGGATGAAATCCCTTAAAGTATTTTGAAGTTGACAAAACGAGTTTATCGGTCTAGTCTAAAGACTTACGATTCTATTGACAAAGTCTGAAGATCAAAGTCGAAGATCAAAGTCCGAAGATCAAAGTCGAAGATCAAAGTCGAAGACTTACAGATTCTATTGACAAAGTACGAAAACTAAAGTACGAAGCTAGCAAGACTCAAGACTTATATTTTGAAGTCTACTCACAAGGGACAGTTTCCGGGGACGACGTTTATTTTGATCTTATACGATCTGTCTTCTAACGTCGATGGATATCTTTCTCTTTGGATTCAGCACTAAACGATCTAAGTTTTATATGGAATATGTTTAGATTCCTTAACGACTTCGCAACTTATATTTGGAAGGATCTACTTATGGAAACCGAGATCCCGATTGTATGGGCGGCGAGGATTGATGGGCTATCAACACTTACCTTAAAGAGCTCGAGATCTCTCTAATTGATTCTGTCTAACGGGTTGATTGGAAGAACTTCTTTTGAAGGTGCCAACGATGCGAAGGCATGAAGAAGTATATAAGAGAGATGCTCTAGTTGTTGAAGGGTGCGGATAGAAAAATTCCAAAGTCTGAAATCTCCTCTATCACTTTGCGATATCATTCTTTGAGCATTACATGTAATCAAAGAGAGATCATATTGTAGATCTTGAGGAAGTGTAGTAGAGTAATCTACACCTTTGTGGACTCAAGAGCGTGAGATTGTAATCACTCTTATTGATTCTTAGTGAAATCCAGGCTGAAGGGGCTGTCCGTGCGAGGAGAGTGGACGTAGGCTTGATCTAAGCCGAACCACTATAAATACGGAGTCTTGATTCTCTATCCTTAATCCTTTATATTGTTATTTGCTTTCATTTGCTGCAATCGTTGACTTTAAATTATTCACATCTTATTTGATTTGAATTGTTAAAATTGCGATAAACACCTATTCACCCCCCTCTAGGTGCCAATACTAGTTCTAACAATAGCTACTCGACATTGTAGTAGTGGGCCAGATATTCACGTGAGAACGGAGCTTCTTTCTTTTTCGCCTTTTTATTCCAAATTTTTCCCATTGTCTGGGAAATTTTGCTCCAAGCAAGGATTGATTCTTTGATTATAAAATTGTTTCCCGCGTACGGTACGGTCGATAGATACATAGAGCGAATAAGAAAATACTGAGCCGTTCTGGAGCTCCACGTCAGCCACGCATAGGAGCAATTGAACTTTAATGCTGACACAAACTATTATGTGACAATTATTTTGTCATCTACAGTAGAACTTAATCTTTGATAAGAGTCATGTGTGCATGTGGTTGGGGACAAAGACAAGAGAAACTTCCCATCCCTGTTCGAGCCGAAAAGCCAAAGTCCTTTCACAAGAAAATCACGTTTCACCAAGAAAATCATGTTTGACTTCAACATGATCGGAAACAATTAAAAGCGAGAAGGGTGACTTCACCAGCCGATCATCATCACTGTTTTTCGCTTCCTACCTTTCACTTTAACCAAAAATCGATCGACAAATGTCCAGAATCGTCTGGTTTTACATGTCGGGGAATTCGTGTATCTCCATGCATGAAAGGAATAAGCAGAAAGGGAGAGCAGACGGTGATTAAAAATGTATTTGCTGTGTGCGTGCTGTTTCTCTCCACATGTGTTGGCGAAAGGGACTATTCACCTACTAAATGAGAGCCATATATTCGGAAAACTAAATCTTGTACCGTCAATGTAGAAAACCTTAATCAATTTTATGATTCTACGATTATTGAGAGAGTAGGTCTTCACAACCCTCAAATTAAAGATATACGAGACATCTTATCGATTGTTTTTTTCTTTTGTTTTACTTAGACAGAGTATCTAATTACTGTATATCTCTACTGCGCAGCTTTAATCAATGCGTGCATATAATTGACAGCATTCATGTATATTCACTCACAATATACATACGGGGTCCCTAATAAATATGATAACGACTCCAAGCTTCACTTTCCTTCTCTCTCGCTCTAACATGGAAGTTCAATTCCCTATTCAATATTACTTAAAGAGTTCTTTTGGTTTACGCCAATTCATTGAGCATGTTTTTCTAGGAAAATTACCAAAAAAATCCTAAACTTATTGTAATTTTGGAATTGGCAAAAAAAAAAAAGGTTTATGACTAAATTAGCGTAGTTGTAATAGGTCTAAGACTTTTTTGGTAATTCTCTCGGTTTTTTTTTGTTCATATTTATTTGAGAGAGATAACGTATCTATACCGTTGGAAGAAAATGAGCAAAATGAGTTTTTTCTTGGGCCATACATTAAGCAAAGCTATTTTTGGTTCATATGTATTTGAGAGAGATAACGTATCTATGCAATTGGAAGAAAATGAGCAAAATGAGTTTTTCTTGGGCCATACATTAAGCAAAGCTTTTTTTGGTTCATATGTATTTGAGAGAGATAACGTATCTATGCAGTTGGAAGAAAATGAGCAAAATCTATACAGTTGGAAGAAAATGAGCAAAATGAGTATGCTTGGAGAGGACTATCCCCTCTGAGAAAGTTAGTTTTGACTTGAAAGTACCCAGACATGTTTAGTGATAAATGACCAAAAACCCTCAAGTAGAGGCATGACATTGATATCAGTGGTTGTCTATCTTAATCAAATTAAGAAATATGTACATGAGCTCATTAATTTTTGGGGAACAGTTCGTTGATTTTTTTGGGGAACACGCACGGACATAATATTGGGTAGAGGAGCTCTCTACTCGTGATGGATATAACCAATCATTTTAGCTTTTTGGACAGATTCGATTAGAGAACCACCTTCTACTCGAGATGGATAAAACCAAGGTCGAGGTGCCCTTATGCAATCAAGAGTTGGGTGATCTCTAGATACCCGTATATCGTTTGCATCTACATCTACCACCTAGCGGTCGTCACTGTACCGTGCATACTGTCTATGGAAACGTGAGAACGGTAGAGACATTTGTAAGAGTTTTCTTAATTGTGGACTACATTAATTGATATTGTAATTTACCGTTTAACGTTTACCGTTTTACGGGGATTGGTCTAAGGTGAGATAGAAGGTTTCTTAATTAGTCTAATATGGGTACATTTAGTGTGGGCCGAGTTGAGCTGGCCGTAATGAGGGCGCCTGCTGGAAACTCTATAAATAGCGCTAAGTCTCTCCTCTAACCCTAATTCTCACATGTATCCTCATCTAAGGGCGTTTACCTAACGCCAAACGTGAGGGCCGCCTCATTGAGCCAGTGATACGGAGGGCAATAGAGGAGAAGGACTTGCGCGTGGAACATTGTGTTTCCGCTTCCGCTTCAAGATCAATGGATTCCAATTCAGGTGCGTTAATTCTTTCTACTCAATTATGCATATTCTTGTTCTGGTTATGGAGATCTTGGGGTTGCGCAATTTGCGTCCAACAACCTTACGTTCGTGAAGGACATACACATCGGTATCATTGATTCATTGCTCTCCTTTTAGGGCTCCACAGCCTTCGTGGAGCTCGTGAAGCCATGCATTGTGGTTGTCTAATGTTCTCTCGCTCACTGCGTCCGTCACGAGTGTCTTGCAAAGCTTTGGGACATAACTAGGGTTAGATTATTGGATTCCCGATCCGTACACGGTAGTATTCTAATTGGATTTTGGATGGCTCACCAACCTTTACATTGCTAAATGACTGTCTATATGTCAGCGACAAATCTACACATGTACCATATTTACTCCAAATCTTGTGAATTTGGCATTTTTTTTTATATAAATATGACGTGAATATACTAGTTTGAGATAAATATGATATGGATATACTAGTTTGGGGGTTTTTTACGACATAAAAATTAGCTTGAGAAAAATGTGACATGAGTGTAGTATTTTGGAATAAATATAACACAAAAATATCCAGCCGGAAGTTTTTATGACACAAAATTGCATGAGTGTATCATTTGAGGTATTCAGTGTTATTAACCCTTATATCAAAGTTAAAATTGAAAAACAACTCAAATTAAGATTGGTCATTTGACATGGGAGTTGGTAACGTTTAGATGTCAATGAGCTAAGCAAATAATAGTCGGTAAACTGAACAAACAATGGTAATTTCAAAATGACCAAATAAACATGGCTAGGTGACTCCAATAAGAGCTTGATTGAGAAAAGCTGGTAAATCGCTCCCAAGTAAAGTCGATAATTATAAGAGTCGGTAATTTTACGCATTGATAGGGTACCCAAACAAGTGCCGATAATTGATTTGAACGACTAAAATATTTTAAAACGATCAAAAAACACTTGGTAATTTGATATAAGAATTAGTAATTTAACTAACAACCTATTGGACAAGCAATATAGGAGCCACGACTTTTTTAACCAACTGTACCTGAAACTTACCAACAATTCCAGAAATTTAGGGCCAGTTTGTTTGGGTTTTGTTTTTGTTCCTCGGAAATAATTTTTTTTCTTTTGTTCCGAGGAACAAAAAAAGAACAGAATTGCATTTGTTTGCATTGTTCTCGAGAACAAATTTGAAACAGAAACAAAAAACCCGAGAATACTTTCGAGAAACAATTTTTCACTCTCCTATTTTTTTTTCCTTCTCTTTCTTTTCTTCTTCTTTTTTCTTTGGCCAATCGCCGGCCTCAGCCATGGCCGGTGATTAGCCGTTGAGGGCTGGCGACCTCGCCAAAGCGTATCACCGGCCCCCGACGAGGCTAAGCGTCGCCTACCCCTGATGAGGCTCGGCCTTGCCTTGGCTGGGCAAGCTCAAGCTCACTCGAGATCCGGCAAGGCCGAGCTCGCCCACCACCGGTGAGGCTCGGCCTCGCCGAGCCACCGCCAGTCGGCGTCACCCAACGGTGGCCGGCGAGGCCTAGCCTCACCGGTGGCTAGGCGAGCTCGGCCTCACCAGATCGGGTGAGGCCGCCGGCCATGGCGAGAGGTTGGCAACCGGCCAAAAGGAAGAAAGAAAAAGAAAAATATTAAAAAATTAAAAGAAAAAAAAAAAAATACACAAGTTTACAAAACGTATTTCTATTCTTTTTTTATTCCAAGAACAGAAATTTTGTGCGATTACCAAACACGTTTTTTTAGTAAAAAATTGTTCCCTAGAACGGAATTATTTTCTATTTGTTCGGGGAACAAGTTTTGAACGAAATGTTACTAAACGCAACCTTGGTGCGCATGATAATGCTTCTTGGCCGGAGAATAGTTTTTCAAAAATAGTTATTTTTCAATTTCTATTCCGAGAAACAATTTCGAGTAAAAGAACCCGTTTGGTAACTACACAAAATTTCTATTCTTGGAATAGAAAAAGAATAGAAATGCGTTTGGTAACGCAACGATTCCTTTTGTATTTATTTTTGTATTTGTTTTTGTATTTATTTGTTTTTCTTTTTGTTTTTTTTTTTTTTTGTATTTATTTGTTTTTTTGTATTTATTTATTTTTTATTTGTTTTATTTGTTTTATTTATTTTCTTGCGTTTGTTATTTATTTGTATTTATTTGTTTTTTATTTGTTTTTTTATTCTTGCTCATGGTCGTCGGCGGCGGCGGCGGCGGTTGGAGGTGGCCGGTGGGCGGTTGGAGGTGGCCGCGACAAGAGAGGAATAAAAGAAAAAAAAAAAAAATTGGCTTATTTCTAGAAGTTGTTCAGGAACAAGAAGCAACTTTCTTGTTTCTCGTTTTACGCTCCAAATCTATTCCAGGAAAAAAAAGTAGAAAAATTGTTCCGGGAACAAATGTTTTACCAAACGGATTTTTCTTCTTTTTTTGTTCCGGGAAACAAAAGAACAGAAATTGGGAAAAACAAAAACGTTACCATGCAGCCCCTTAGGGCACGCATGACAAAATTTCTGTTTCAGAAATTGATTTCGCCGAAATTAATTTCTCAATTTCTATTCCCGGACAAGTTTACGAGCAAAGAAACTTGTTTGATAACAACTCAAAATTTCTATTTCTGGAACAGAAATCTGTTTGATAACAGAATAAAATTTATATTTCTAGGAATATAAATTGATTAGATAACAACATAGGAAATCCTCAAATACAAAATAATAGTTGAAATAATACTAATACATTACAAAAGTTGAAAATACAATTTCATGGAATTTCCTATTACATGTGCTTACGTTTCCTATTATGTAATATTTTCTTTCGAAAAATAAACAATGTGGCAAAAAAAAAATCAATTGAAATTCAATTGTAGTGAATATGTCGTTATGTTTTTGTCGAAATTGATTTCACATTAATCAAATAAGTCTAATGATAGTCAAGATTATAATAGTCTAATCTCCTAAAAAAATCCTAACTTCAAGTCTAATTCCAATTTCTTTCCAAATTTTGTTAAAAAAATCCTCACCATGTTCAAAAATTGTCACCAATTTTTTCAAAATTATCAACACTAGGATTATTTAAAAATTTATTATCAAAATCTGTATTTTCATCAACACTCTTACAAGAACAACGATTCCTTATTATATTTTTTTTTCCTTATAAAAGAAAAATCGAATGAAATCCTAATGATTTGACCCATTTTTACCGCCTCAATATGAAGTTTATGATTAAAAAAATAGTTAGCAAGATAAAAGAGTAGGTGAAGAAAGATTCGTTAAATATGAATATGGCAAGTTGACTATTACCATGCGTGAAATTTCTTGCGTGCAACAAATGAAACATTGTTCATTCAATTCCCACCATTTGGCCCAATGGTTAAGATTTTCAATCAATATTGAGTGAAATGATTATATTAAAAATCATTAAAATATTTTGGACTAAATGAACTATTTCTATTTCTATTTCAATATTAGTGATCTAAAATATTTTGGACTAAATTGAAAAGTTGAGAAAAAAAATTTCTATTTTTATTTCTATTTCGAAACCGAAGTTAAAAATTTCAGAAACCCGATTTCTTCGATTTCTCTATTTCTCGAAATAGAAATCTTTTGAAATAAAGAAATCAAATTGCGTTACCAAATGGATTTTATTCCAAAGTTCATTCCGGGGAACGAGAAACGAAAAGAAATCGAGAAACATAAATTTTATCATGCGCGCCCTTAGTCTTCGATATGTTCCAAGTCATCTTCAACTTGCTGATATTTTTACAAAGCCTTTGTCGAGTATTGCTCATTCTACCTTACGCACCAAATTGGGTATGGGATTTTTATCCCCTCCCCATTTGAGGGGGGATGTTAAGAATATGAGAGGAACACAAACTCAGAAAGTTTACAATGCTGATGATGCTGTTGCTGCTATGGAGCTAACAAAAGAAGAAAGTAAAGGAGTTGCGAAGATTGGTGTTGTAGACAAAAACCAGAAGAAACAAAGTGCACAAGTCAAAGCAAAGATGTTATCAGCTGTACAACATGAAAGGTCGATGTAAATAGCACGTGTCTTGTATTCAAAAGGAGAAGGAAAGTTTGTTATTAGTTCAGTTAGTTGTATAACAGAATTGTTGAGAGAGCTCTTTCTGTTTGTAGCCTTAGAGCCTTATAAACAAAAGACGTCGTATGATTCTTGAGTATGTAGATTCATTGTAACAAATAGCTGAAATAACAGAAGAGTATATCTTTTTAAAATGCTCTCTGTTTTTCTGTATTGAAGACCTAGAGAAATATACAGATAAGAAGAAAGTCTGATTGTTTCTCTTCAATACTTTTCCATCTTGTTCATCTTCAATACTTTCACAGTCTTCAAGAATCGGAACGATTTTGACATACCAATTTATAAATCAACTGAGTGAAACTCTCGACTAATAGTGCTCTCGACCTCGACAGACCTTCAAAGTTCAAATGGGAATATAGTCAGATTTTCTCTGCAGCCGTTTTATGGTGATTTTGATTGGTGAGTCAACTATACGTCCTAGAAGAATTTTATAAATAAGCAAAACGATTTGCATGAGCAGCTAACTGATATTCAAAATAAGACGGACTAATAGCTACTCGACATTGTAGTAGTGGGCCAGATATTCACGTGAGAACGGAGCTTCTTTCTTTTTCGCCTTTTTATTCCAAATTTTTCCCATTGTCTGGGAAATTTTGCTCCAAGCAAGGATTGATTCTTTGATTATAAAATTGTTTCCCGCGTACGGTACGGTCGATAGATACATAGAGCGAATAAGAAAATACTGAGCCGTTCTGGAGCTCCACGTCAGCCACGCATAGGAGCAATTGAACTTTAATGCTGACACAAACTATTATGTGACAATTATTTTGTCATCTACAGTAGAACTTAATCTTTGATAAGAGTCATGTGTGCATGTGGTTGGGGACAAAGACAATTATCGACTTGTGGATACTGAGAAACTTCCCATCCCTGTTCGAGCCGAAAAGCCAAAGTCCTTTCACAAGAAAATCACGTTTCACCAAGAAAATCATGTTTGACTTCAACATGATCGGAAACAATTAAAAGCGAGAAGGGTGACTTCACCAGCCGATCATCATCACTGTTTTTCGCTTCCTACCTTTCACTTTAACCAAAAATCGATCGACAAATGTCCAGAATCGTCTGGTTTTACATGTCGGGGAATTCGTGTATCTCCATGCATGAAAGGAATAAGCAGAAAGGGAGAGCAGACGGTGATTAAAAATGTGTTAGCTGTGTGCGTGCTGTTTCTCTCCACATGTGTTGGCGAAAGGGACTATTCACCTACTAAATGAGAGCCATATATTCGGAAAACTAAATCTTGTACCGTCAATGTAGAAAACCTTACTCAATCAATTTTATGATTCTACGATTATTGAGAGTAGGTCTTTACAACCCTCAAATTAAAGATATACGAGACATCTTATCGATTGTTTTTTTCTTTTGTTTTACTTAGACAGAGTATCTAATTACTGTATATCTCTACTGCGCAACTTGTAATCAATGCGTGCATATAATTGACAACATTCATGTATATTCACTCACAATATACATACGGGGTCCCTAATAAATATGATAACGACTCCAAGCTTCACTTTCCTTCTCTCTCGCTCTAACATGGAAGTTCAATTCCCCTATTCAATATTACTTAAAGAGTTCTTTTGGTTTACGCCAATTCATTGAGCATGCTTTTTTCTAGGAAAATTACCAAAAAAATCCTAAACTTATTGTAATTTTGCAATTGGCAAAGAAAAAAAGGTTTATGACTAAATTAGCGTAGTTGTAATAGGTCTAAGACTTTTTGGTAATTCTCTCTTTTTTTTTTGTTCATATTTATTTGAGAGAGATAACGTATCTATACCGTTGGAAGAAAATGAGCAAAATGAGTTTTTTCTTGGGCCATACATTAAGCAAAGCTATTTTTGGTTCATATGTATTTGAGAGAGATAACGTATTTATGCAGTTGGAAGAAAATGAGCAAAATGAGTTTTTTCTTGGGCCATACATTAAGCAAAGCTTTTTTTGGTTCATATGTATTTGAGAGAGATAACGTATCTATGCAGTTGGAAGAAATTGAGCAAAATCTATACAGTTGGAAGAAAATGAGCAAAATGAGTTTTTTCTTGGGCCATACATTGAGCAAAGCTTGGAGAGAAGATAACATGTATATCCAGACGGATGGAAAAGCAGTAGATGGATGCTTGGAGAGGACTATCCCCTCTGAGAAAGTTAGTTTTGACTTGAAAGTACCCAGACATGTTTAGTGATAAATGACCAAAAACCCTCAAGTAGAGGCATGACATTGATATCAGTGGTTGTCTATCTTAATCAAATTAAGAAATATGTACATGAGCTCATTAATTTTTGGGGAACAGTTCGTTGATTTTTGGGGAACACGCACGGACATAATATTGGTAGAGGAGCTCTCTACTCGTGATGGATATAACCAATCATTTTAGCTTTTGGACAGATTCGATTAGAGAACCATCTTCTACTCGAGATGGATAAAACCAAGGTCGAGGTGCCCTTATGCAATCAAGAGTTGGGTGATCTCTAGATACCTGTATATCGTTTGCATCTACATCTACCACCTAGCGGTCGTCACTCTGTACCGTACTGTCTATGGAAACGTGAGAACGATAGAGACCTTACGTTCGTGAAGGACATACACATCGGTATCATTGATTCATTGCTCTCCTTTTTAGGGCTCCACAGCCTTCGTGGAGCTCGTGAAGCCATGCATCGTGGTTGTCTAATGTTCTCTCGCTCACTGCGTCCGTCACGAGTGTACTGCGAAGCTTTGGGACATAACTAGGGTTAGATTATTGGATTCCCGATCCGTACACGGTAGTATTCTAATTGGATTTTGGATGGCTCACCAACCTTTACATTGCTAAATGACTGTCTATATGTCACTGACAAAAAAAAAATTAGTCGATAGTCACTTAAGTCCATTTAGTTCCCGAAAAATTCATGTTTTAAAAAATAATTTCCTTATAATGATTTTCCTACAAAATTATATGAACGAAGAACATTTTTATTGCCCCCAAAATTCTAGGTATAAATTAATATTGATAATGACTACTTGGACCTAGGCTTCAGCGCCAATAACTAAGGCATGGGAGCCTGGTACACAAGAACTAGACACATATATTAATAATACGTGACATTGCTTGAAACAAAAATTCCTAAATTGGTGCAAATATGACAAATTTACCCAAAACTATTTTTTTTACCTCCAAAAATCCCAATTTGATACACTTATGAAAATTTATTGCAACCTAATTTTTTTAGCACTAAAATCCCCAAAGTGATACATTCATACAAATATACCCTCCATTAAATTTGATTAATGCCATGAAAAATCACAAAACTAGTACACTTGTGACAAATGAAGAGTAAAACTCTAAATTGATACACTTCTCAACTGTCACATATCATCAAACTTAGCAATTTAACGGTTAAATTTAGTATAAACTAACAAAAGATATATTTGTCACACGCATACTAGTTTTTTTGTGCCCAAAAATTAGTCAGGTATCAATCTGGGATTATGAATAATCAAAGAATTAGTTTACGGGAAATTTATTATATGTATATCATTTTAAAGTTTTTGATAGTCAAAAAATTAATTTGGAGTAAATTTGTCACATGTATACTTTTTAACATTTTTGGTGATTTTAACCCAGAAATTATCCATAGATCAACTAATCACGAGACAAACGATCGATTTTTTTGGTTGATTAACCCAAAGGTGTGAATCGACTAAATCAAACGAAGACACTCAGCCTCGCTCAATCAATTGTGCTTGACTCTCCAGATGGGGAGCTAATGGCGTGGGGGAGAAGCAGGAACTATGGAGGCGAACTTGTTCAAGTCTTGTCAGACCCCACAAAAAAAAAAAAAAAAAAAAAAAAAAAAAAAACGTGTTAAATGATTTTCTTTCTTTTTTAAATAAGAGGAAGTCTTTTTCCCTCGTATTGAATGTGCTTTTGCCATTGAACGTACATATTGTCCTTCACTAATTTATTTCTGTGCACCAACCATAGGAAAGCAATTTTCCTAAAAGTTATTTTCCACAAAAATAGGGTCTAAAAGTCATATCACATTCGAAAATAATTTCATTTTCTCTTTCATTTGGAATGCATTTGTTTGACAAAAAACTCCATATAAAGAAAAGTACTTTACGAAAAACATTATCCGGGACAAATGATCAATTTTCCCTTGCTGGTGATAGACGACCAACAACCTTTTCTGATATTTGGATCTCATTCGGAAAATGATTTTAATCTTATGAATGACATTTCAATCTCATTTTCATCCTCCGGACTCAAGCCACAACTTGCCTTTCCACTCAACCCACTGCCTCTACCCCCGCTCAGCGAAAACCTATCTCCGATCGATGCCCTCGCAACCACTTGCGGCTCCTTCATCATCCGAGAACATGCCGAAACCCCTCAAAAGCAAGAGCTCTAAAAGTGCTAGAAGCCCTGCGAGTTGTTCAGAAGCACGATGCTATGAGCTCCAAGTTGGGACTCGGCACTGTTGGCCGGATCGATTCCCGCCAAATATTGTCAATCGGTCGAGTCTCTTTGATGGACTCTGATTTCATCCATGGATGTGGCCAAGCAGTTGCGATCTGGTGATTGCGGCTTCCCGCCTTAGTACTAGAGGTGTTAAACGGGTGGGTTGGGTCGGGTTTGGGTCGAATCATTAATGGGTCGATCCAAATGAACCCATTAACCCATTTATGCGACCCATTAATGTAAATTGTTCGACCCATACCCGACCCGACCCATACCCAACCCATACCCGACCCGACCCATATTAATAATATTTTCATATTTAACCAAATTTAGGAAAACTTATTCTTATGTTTTTTTAAAAGATTATATTACTAAAAAACTTCCAAACAATATAAATCCAATCAATAATTTTTTCAATTTTTTACAATTTTTCAAAAAAATTATATATATATTTTAAAACTAAAATAGTTTTATACAACACAAATTTAATGGAAAATTTGTATAATTTTTAAAATAATTATTTTAAAAATCGAATTTTAATTATTTTTATTTCAAAAATAAATTTTAAATATTTTTATTTTTTTAAAAATTTAATTATTTGTATTTTTAAAAAATAAAATTTTAATTATTTTTATTTTTAAATTAAGTTTTTAATTATTTTTTTAAATTAAGTTTTTAATTATTTTTAAAAAAATATGTTTTTTATTTTTTTTTTAAATTATTTTTTTTAGTTTTTTAAAAAAATATATTTTTTTATTATTTTTATTATTTTTAAAATATAATTTTTTTTTTTTTTTTTTTTCTTTTTTTTTCTTTCTTCTTCCTCCGGTCGCCGGCCATCGCCGTGCCGGCGACCGGAGGAAGAAGAAAGAAAATAAAAAGAAAAATGAAATCAAAAATAATTATATTTTCGGTTTTTATAAAAAAAAAAATTATAAAGTTAAAGAGAGGAGACTAGAGAGAGATAGTGAAATTTTGAGTTAAAATAAAGGGGTCCATTTTAATGGGTTGATAAATGGTCTTAAATGGGTCGAGGCGACCCATTTAAGACTCATATATCTTATTCATGACCCATTAAAACTCATTATAAATATTTTAAGAAATAAAACTTGACCCATTAACAACCCATTTAACCATAAATGGGTCAATAAATGGGTTGTGCAACCCATTTAACACCTCTACTTAGTACAAAGGTTGTTGATGACAGAGCTACAAGTGGAGAGCTTCTGAGGGGCTGCGCACGAGGGTCTGTCAAGAAGAGAGAGATAGAGAGAGAGAGAAATTTGAGACCTTCTGATGGAGTCAAGAATGGTGGACCAAGGGAAGATGAGTGTGAAGAGCAAAGAGGTGGTTGATAAACGCACAGACAAGCAGAGATAGAGAGAGAAGAGAGAGACGCGTCGACTAGAGAGAGAACAATTTCAAAAGTATTTTTATCTTTTTAAATTTAAGAATCCATTCTCATAATTTTGTGCATGAATATTTTTGTCGATCAGAAACCAGTCATTTTTATCAAGCAAACAGGTGAAAATTTAAAAAATTCATTTCCAAAAAACACGTTTACTTGAACAAACGCACCCTTAATTTCAATTATGTTTATCCAAGTTGGCAACTATTCTCAAACCCAATTATCATAGCACGGGCCTCAGAATTACAAGTCATCGTACCCATGGCCATGGCCCAAACTGGGAATAAACACTCATGAAAATATGAAAATTTCCCTATCGAAACCCATCAACACGTTGCGTTAATATCAAATTTAAAATAAATAACTAAAACGAGAAGATAAAGCATAAAAAGACATCGCGTTATATAATACCGCCAAAAAGCCCAAAACTGATACATCTCTTTAATGGTTATTCCAAATTAATTTTTATATAATAGAAAATCTCCAATTGGTACACTCGTACCATATTTATCCCAAATTAATTTGTGTCATAAAAATTCCTAAACTGATAAATCTACACATGTAACATATTTACTCCAAATCTTGTGAATTTGGCATTTTTTTTTATATAAATATGACGTGAATATACTAGTTTGAGATAAATATGATATGGATATACTAGTTTGGGGTTTTTTACGACATAAAAATTAGCTTGAGAAAAATGTGACATGAGTGTAGTATTTTGGAATAAATATAACACAAAAATATCCATCCGGAAGTTTTTATGACACAAAATTGCATGAGTGTATCATTTGAGGTATTCAGTGTTATTAACCCTTATATCAAAGTTAAAATTGAAAAACAACTCAAATTAAGATTGGTCATTTGACATGGGAGTTGGTAACGTTTAGATGTCAATGAGCTAAGCAAATAATAGTCGGTAAACTGAACAAACAATGGTAATTTCAAAATGACCAAATAAACATGGCTAGGTGACTCCAATAAGAGCTTGATTGAGAAAAGCTGGTAAATCGCTCCCAGTAAAGTCGATAATTATAAGAGTTGGTAATTTTACGCATTGATAGGGTACCCAAACAAGTGCCGATAATTGATTTGAACGACTAAAATATTTTAAAACGATCAAAAAAACACTTGGTAATTTGATATAAGAATTAGTAATTTAACTAACAACCTATTGGACAAGCAATATAGGAGCCACGACTTTTTTAACCAACCGTACCTGAAACTTACCAACAATTCCAGAAATTTAGGGCCAGTTTGTTTGGGTTTTGTTTTTGTTCCCCGGAAATAATTTTTTTTTCTTTTGTTAGGGAACAAAAAAAAAGAACAATTGCATTTGTTTGCATTGTTCTCGAGAACAAATTTGAAACAAAAAACAAAAAAACCCGAGAATACTTTCGAGAAACAATTTTTCACTCTCTATTTTTTTTTTTCCTTCTCTTTCTTTTCTTCTTCTTTTTCTTTGGCCAATCGCCGGCCTCGGCCATGGCCGATGATTAGCCGTTGAGGGCTGGCGACCTCGCCGGAGCGTATCACCGGCCTCCGGCGAGGCTAAGCGTCGCCTACCCCTGATGAGGCTCGGCCTAGCCTTGGTCGGGCAAGCTCGAGCTCGCCCGAGATCCGGCAAGGCCGAGCTCGCCCCGCCCCGGTGAGGCTCGGCCTCGCCGAGCCACCGCCGAGGTTGGCGTCACCCGGCGGTGGCCGGTGAGACCTAGCCTCACCGGTGGCTAGGCGAGCTCGGCCTCGCCCGGATTTGGGCGAGGCCGCCGGCCATGGCAGAGGTTGGCAACCAGCCAAAAGGAAGAAAGAAAAAAGAAAAATATTAAAAAATTAAAAGAAACAAAATAAATACACAAGTTTACGAAACGTATTTCTGTTCTTTTTTTATTCCAAGAAGAAATTTTGTGCGATACCAAACACGTTCTTTTAGTAAAAAATTGTTCCCTAGAACAGAATTATTTTCTATTTTGTTCCCGGGAACAAGTTTTGAACGTAAACGTTACTAAACGCAACCTTGGTGCGCATGATAATCTTCTTGGCCGGAGAAGAGTTTTTTTTTTTTTCAAAAATAGTTATTTTTCAATTTCTATTCCGAGAAACAATTTCGAGTAAAAAAGAACCTTGTTTGGTAACTACACAAAATTTTCTTCTTGGAATGGAAAAAGAATAGAAATGCGTTTTGGTAACGCAACAATTCTTTTTGTATTTATTTGTTTTTTTTATTTGTATTTATTTGCTTTTTTGTATTTATTTGTTTTTGTATTTATTTTTTATTTGTTTTTTTGTATTTATTTGTTTTTTTTTTTTTTTTATTTTATTTATTTATTTTCTTGCGTTTGTTTTTTATTTGTATTTATTTGTTTTTTATTTGTTTATTTGTATTTATTTGTTTTTTTAATTTATTTGTTTTATTTATTTTCTTGCGTTTGTTTTTTATTTGTATTTATTTTTTTTTTATTTGTTTATTTGTATTTATTTGTTTTTTTTGTATTTATTTGTTTTATTTATTTTCTTGCGTTTGTTTTTTATTTGTATTTATTTGTTTTTTTATTTGTTTATTTGTATTTATTTGTTTTTTTCTTGCTCATGGTCGGCGGCGGCGGCGGCGGTGGCGACGGCGGCGGCCGGCCACCGACGGCGGCGACGGTGGGCGGTTGGAGGTGGCTGCAACAAGAGAGGAATAAAAAGAAAAAAAAAAGAAAATTGGTTTATTTTTAGAAGTTGTTAGGAACAGAAGCAACTTTTTCTTGTGTCTCGTTTCCGCTCCAAATCTATTAGGGAACAAAAAAGTAGAAAAATTGTTCGGAAATAAATGTTTTACCAAACGGATTTTTTCTTCTTTTTTTTGTTAGGAAACAAAAGAACGAGAAAGTGGGAAAAACGAAACGTTACCATGCAGCCCTCAGTGACAGGAAGATTTTCCATTTTTTTTTTTGCCTTAAAGAGAAGAAGAGAAATATGCAACATCAGGGATCAAATAAGAAGGCCAGGGCAGGACAAGAAAATGTACAGTGTCACCTCTTCAATATATTATCTAACGAAGCACACTTACAAACAGTGGCCAACGAACGTTCGCCTGCAAAAAGTAAACTTTACAGGATGCAGCGGTAATCATATCATCTTATGAGAATCAACCCAATGGCGGTCACTATAATTGTTGAAGGAACCCCAAACATGAGATGGCTCCAGAAGGATAAGGTGTACCCAAGGTGCGGGGTGCGGTGCGCTTGCTCACACACGATCAAGTTGGCGGCCGATCCCAACAGTGAGAGATTCCCGGCCACCGTGCTGACCCAAGCCAGGATGAGCCATGACTTCTTTTCTTCGGCTGCAGAGATTGCAGCTGCAGATGCTGCTACCCGTCCTCCAAGCAAGAGAACTGTGTGGCAACACATATCACTAGAATCAGTGCCCTGTGGTTTAACTTCTACGCACAATAACAAGTTTTCTTGATTGCAGAACTGTTCAGGAGATTCACATCGCATCAGATAAAAAAGGGGGATCAGCTTAGAATCAGGTTCTGTATGCCGCCATAAGGAGTGGCAAAGGAACAGAACAATTTCACAACCATTAAGGCAATTGCGCACATATTGCATCTCTGATTAGTCTTAAGTACTTATGTAGTGCCGATGCTTTGATTAGAACGAACCATCTGCGTTGATTGAAACATAAGGACATCGTATAGAGAGGGAGCCATATGCGCTAACAGTGAGAACCGCAGGACTTGTGCATGTTTTCTTTCCTTAGCCTATGTGTTCTTGATGGAAATCGATGACCTGTCTTTGCTCGTATTCTATTGTGAAATGATGTTTATAAGACTAAGAGCGGAGGGTGGAGGGTGTTATACACGAATATACAGTCCTTACACTAGCATTCCTGGTAAAACAGCTGCATTTTGATAGCTTAGCATTATTTGCATGCTTTATGAGGTTGAAGTTGCTTACAAGCCAAAACAATGCACGAAGATTACTGAAATATGCTGCAAAGGGATTATAGAAGAAGAAACCGGCAAAAACAATCAACTACATCACTCTACCTGTCGGCACATTTGAAGCCATGTTCGAGAGAACCAGTATGACAGCAGCTAGAACCGCGGTCCCACTAGCACGATCAATTTTGGAATAGGGTTCCATGAGGTCCCATAGACTGCTTGGAATTCCAGTTTTATTGAATCCCTCGACCGTAATGAACATTCCACAAAAGAATATCAAAAGAGAGTAAGAAACCTGGTAAAACAACAGAATATACTTAAGAATAACCAGATTGTATATGGCAGTACTATCAATGGACACCAAGTAAATTAAAGCGAATTGATATGAGAGTATAAAGGCTTGGCTTACCTTCTCTAGGCATGGTCGTGCATCCCTAAAATCGAGGACGACAAGAGCAAGCGCTGCTGTAATGGCAGTCCAAGACATGTTCAGACCGATTAACAACGACACCAACATTCCTATGGTGATCAGGTAAACGCATGATTTCCATAACATTCTTTTCCATCTAGCGGCCAAGGTTTCCTTCCCTTGCGAGTACTGCATTGAGAGGACATCAGCTAACCTGTCCACTGAGAGCACCCTCGGTGACAAAGCGTTCTCATTTTTTTTTTGCAAAGACGAGTCGGTTATTGCCTCCTTCGGCACATTTGGATTTCTTGCTGAGTCAAGCGCACCGCTCAGGACCCTATGGATTTCACCTTCATTCGGAGCCAAGCGGCTTCTGAGTGTCTCAGTTTGAGCTGGGGTGTTAACATTCATGATGGGAGAGCCTTGCATATTCATGGACTCCAACCCAGAGTTCCATTCCTGAGAATTTAAGGACGAAAGATGTGACATTGTTGCAGGTGAAAAGCGATGAGAATTCACATCCTGTTCAGCAACCACTTCGCTAGTAGCATCTTCTTCGTCCTTTTGAATGGATAGTAGCTTCCAATACATGCATAGCAGAATCAAAGCATTGACAAAAACCCCCACCAGCATCGCAGGAAGAAGGCCAAAAAGAAATCTTCCAAACGAAATCTTGCTCTGAACAGCTATAACCAGGTTTTGAGGATTGCCAATTGGAGTCGCCGCAGACCCAATATTCGCACTCGAGGCAAGAGCAAGTAGAAACGGATGAGGAGGAAGATTATGTTGCCTGGCTATTTTCAAGACAAACTCGGTCAAGACGACACAGGAGGTGTCGTTGGTGAACAGGGCGCTGGATATGGCGGATATTATGCAGATACGGCAAAGCAAATCCCGGGCTCCCCTGCTTTTCCACGAGAGCAACTTGCCCAAGTACTGAAACATGTCCGCCTTTTCGAGATACACGCTAACGACCATCGTTCCAAACAGGAGACCGAGAATTGGGAGGTCGATCGCTGCATAAGCTTCATCAGGCGTTATGACCCTAAAAATGACCATGAGAATCCCCCCCAGAAGGGAGCCAGCAGTCCTCCCGATCGGCATAACCGGGACAGCTGGGAAAACAGCCAATACCCAGAAGGCCGCAAAGGCGACAGACCCGAGAACCACTTTCACTGATGAAGCCATTACCATATCCTTTTTGGCCGATTTGATGAGAGTTAGCACTCAGAACTCGATGGACTGGAAAAACACTAACTACCGGAACTTCACAGCCGATCCATAATCGCTTCTGTGAGCAAGGTTCCCCATTAGAACATAATGAAAAACAAATATAGGCTCCAGAGAAAATAATCACCTAGCAACACTCTCATACTTTAGGCTGCCCAAAGGACGCCACAGTAATCGGTGTGCCTTAAGATGCCCTGACTTAGCCGAGCGGTCATCAATTCAACTCACCTCGTGATCAGCTCGGTCTCTTCGAGAGCGAAAACAGTCTCAGTGATCGAAACTCATCACCACCTGAGGAGACGTAGCAAATACTACGAAACGAAGGCCAGAGTCTGGGGCTTTAAACCACGAAACGAAGGCCAGAGTCTCTAACAGCATAAGGTCCCTGAGTTTCAGACATGTCAAATACTAGATTTCTTCATTGATAAAAGAAAAGTGGACTAAACAAGGCATGATTCTCAGTTAAAAAAGAGACCCTAGGCGAAACAAGTACATCCGTCTAATTTAAATCGACTACACTGCGTCTCAGTTCAGTCAGGTCGAGATCGAATGGAAAGAGCCAGATCAATCTCTGCAATCGCAATTCATATGCAATAGAGGGTAGACTGATAGCCACAGCAATTTTATCAGTTCAATGCAGTCCTTCTCATAACACACGGAACAAGAATGCCATAGTCAAGCCACAGAGAACGACCTCAAAAGAACAGTAACGAATCACCAGAGTGCATGAAGCATGACGGGGGAGCGATCGAAGAGAAACCCACGAACGAGAGTGGCCAGTCGACATGGCCATTCCGAGCTCTACGTGCGGATTTTGCGTAATTCGAGTGACAAAACCAAATAAATTCACGAGGCAATTGAGGTCTCAGTCACTCACCAAGAAATCAAGCGTTGATCGGAGTGCGTAAGGTTCGTCGTTGACGTCGTTGGGTGGCCTCCGACGATTTCCCAGAAGCATCCGGATCAACGGTTCTTATCCACTTCCTACAAAATGCCCTCTTGAAATTTTCTTTTAGCACTTCTTCTCGTCTTATATGTCACATGATTTGTCATGAGCTCGCACGACTTTTTTCTCTCTCCAAAGGTCCAGTTTTTCTGAACACCCGATTAATTTCCATGCGGCCTTTTATTCCGTGCACATCGGGAAAATTATCTTAGCAGCCAAGAAAATGTGCCGAAAATGCCGAATCGGATATCGAGAGCTGAGACCTAAACAAATTTCGGTGCATTAGCTTAATTCATCATTTCATTTTTTTCAGTCAAATGTGGATATACTGTTTTGGATTCGGCCAATGATGTCGCCGTCGGGCATTTAATTCTTTAACCCATAATTGCGTCATTCTTGGCAGATAGTCTGGGAAAACTTGACCAGTGTTGACCTTGGGAAGGCTGGAACCGGACAGGCAAGAAGCCAGAAGGAGAGACCTGTGCATTTGATTAAACCCAAGAATAAGAACACCTTTCAGTTCCTTGGAAGCGGCAGTTGAGATAACGTTAATCTTTTTAAGTCCACAACGCGTTGGACGGGGCCGACGGACGAATAATGTTCTCCATCATAGTACCAAACAGATAACATAATCTATTACAGAAAGTGTCAGGAATGTGACCTTTTTGTTTCTAGCTTAGGTTATGCGTTTAATGGCGACAAAGGAAATAAACATTGATCTGAAGGAACTTCGCGTGGGCAATGCTGACATTATTACCGACGATTAAGCTTGGAGCTGAATATGACAACAGGGTAACGTCCCATTTGAATGACACAACCATTTAAGGCAACAAAAATTTGGGGAGGAAATCTTTCTTGGACTCAATTATTGGATAAATCAATTTACATGTTCGACCATGTGGGGAGTTCCGTGTCATCTTCTCTGAAGCTGGTGGCATGTCTCCGGCAGACTGAGTTTCCCTCGCTACCAAGCGCAAGAAGAGATTCCACACTTTGTGTTTTATTCACTTCATGACAAGAAAAGTCTGGATGTCTGTTAAACTACTATTTGATTTGGTTCATTTAATTTGGTACAGACAAAATCATGTGCGAGAAACCACATGGAGAAATCCCTGGCCGTTCTCTTCTCTGGTCTATGTTCTGTGTCTGGGCGCACGAGGTCGAAATGAGCAGAACATGCGGCTTGGCCTTTACCTTAAAAAGGGGCCCTTCGGCTCATCTACACATGGCACAACAAGAGCTGGCACCAGTATTTATTTGGCCGTAAGATCATATTGTATCCGTATGCTGCTTAGCACCAAATGTACAAAAGAGGAACGGTCTTAAGCTTTTTTGTGTTCTTAACATGGATAGGACTTCTTCGTGCAATTACCAAACTAGAGCCCAGCACTACAAATTCTCTTACGACCACATAACTAATGCGAAATTCATCAGTCGCATCACGGGTGACGATCATGCAGAAATCATCTCTCAAGGAAATTTAAGCGAAGGTGGGCAGCTTGTATTGAACACGAGATCCCTTCCATTTTCCCTCCGCGATAGGAGATGAGGAAGGACAGCTTGAGCTCACTCAATCTATCATCTTAATGTAATCAGATATAGAAACAGATACCCTCGAAATCAAAATGGTGAAGTTGGCTAGAAAGGACATATACAATAACTGCATCTATTGATAGTCTCTACAAATTATTGCAGACAACATAATGAATAATACACATTGTGCTAACTATACTTGCTACATGTAAAAGCTATGGTAAAAGAACTAGAAAGAATGCCCTATCGATACCAGCACTCCTATCAAAACCCTCACTTCACATACACAAGTCACATGCAATCCATCTATCAGCAGTCATCCAAACCCAAGAAAGCAATGCTGTGTCTAATCTACATCTGGTTATCACCTCCAGATATGCTTTGAATGGGGTTAGTCAATTAGTAGATCTAACTTCTAGAAGGGCACTTGCTGGCTGTCATACACATAGATGAAGCTGAGGAGGATAAAGTTGACCTCAGCTAACTTCAGGCTGCAGCATTGGGAAGAATGACCAACTGCTCCCAGACTTCATATCTTTCCCAGCAACCTTGTCGTTTGCCCACCACTCCGAGTTGATATTGGGCTTACTAGATATACCTCCATTTCTGTTGTCGAAGTTGAACTCTTTGGTGGATCCGAGTGTGATGGAGCGATGCTTTTGATAGCTATGGTCCTTCTCCACCGGACCTGACCCCTTGACAAGTTTATCATCTGTACCTTTTTCGGTGCATCGTTCATCAGAATCATCATCAACTCCCATAGTCCCACCTCTTTCAGCAGGGCCTTCAGCTGCTTCATCCTCGGGACATTTTGATAAAGTTCCGAAAGAGGCCACGGCTTTATTTGCAAGACAACGTGCAACATCTTCACCGGTTAATTCAAATGAAACTCTGTGATCTACTATTATCTCGTCATGTTTAGATCCGCCATCCAATCTTGGAACTGATTCCCTTATGCTGATCTGATTGCCAAAAGGAAGAAAGCTATCGCAAGACACAAGGCCAGTGCCATCGGGAGTCAAACATCCAGAACCCAGCCTCGATCCCACTCCCATGCCATCTGGTGTTATAGATCCAGAACCAAGCCTGGACCGTAGTCCTGCACCATCCGGTGTTATAGACCCAGAACCTATTCTTGAACCCCACTTTTGAGTGGAAAAATTGTCAAAGCCCCATAACTTGGGAGCTTCCCCCATTCTTAACTCGACAAAAGGATGTTTCCCAGTGAATGGTGAAGTGGTTCCTGAATATGAGACTGCTGAACCTGGTGATCTCAGGTTGCCACCAGGGCTTCCTGGATATGACTGATTAGGAAGGAATTCACAATTGGATAGTGAAAACTTACGGTTGGTCCCACCACCCCTTTGCGTGCGTTCGAGCGAAGATGTGAGTAGTTGAGCAAAGGGAACTTCAGGAGAAGAAGGTGTTGTCAGCTGCACAGATTCCGGAGGAGGAGTAAAAGGAGCAGTGGATGGTTCGGTGGTGAAAGTGGAAAATACAGGTGGCGAAACTAGCTGGGTCTCGTAGGCATAAGGTCCAACGGCAAAGATTGATGCAGGCCCTCTAGGAGAATAAGCATTGATGGAAAGAGAAGTAAGGGAAAGTAATCCGGCGGGTGATTGGGTCGCAGATGGAGGATCAGACGGGAGGAATGATGCAGGAGATGAGGGAGGAGCATTAAATGGCAGCACAATAGCAGTTGATGTGGCCTGGTTCTCTGCTGCAGGAGCTGCATTACCCAGAGTCGCTGGATCAGGGAGAAGGACAGCATGACCAATTCGTTTGTTGTTCTTATGATGTCCAAAGCACCAGTATATGCTCCAGCAGCTTCCCCATCTTCTTCTCTGCATTTGGTTGGGGAAAAGAAAACACAACTAAAAGTTAGAAAGCATTAAAGTCTCATCGAAATAGCAGTTACTAAAACAACGATGGGATCAAAGATCAACCAACAAGTGTTTGTTTCAAGAAAAATCAGGCGTGCAAAAGGCAACAGTTAACCTTAACCTCTTATAAGAAGTCATTTAGGCGACTCACAATTACTAGAACTAATCCATGAGTTTCGTAAGAGAATCTACACTATCTTGATTCATTAACACGACAATCTATAGGCTCCACTACCTGACGTGAGTCACGACCAATAAGTTGACCGGAAGAGCTTTACACTAATAGCAACAAAAGTTATAAATAGCTCATATCTGAATAATAATCAATCAACTTGCACAAAATTGGAAAAGGTCACAATGTAAGAGTAAAATTACGTGAGACCACAACCTGAAGTGGTTTAATATTTAAACTTCCTAGCACTCATCATCACGCATAGGCTGGAATTTGGCTCGAGACCAAATTGTGGAAATATATAACAAGCAAGATAAATAAAGGCCAGATTGATTTGAAGTCGGATCCTCTTGTAGGTGCACAACCATTTGCTCTGATTGCTTAAGCTATTAAAAGAATAGATGCTTTGGTATGTAAACGCTCTAACAGGAAGAATAGAGACACTTGCAGTATGAGGTCCTAACTTTACTCAGAGATTGCCAGAAGCGTGCAAATGGGGGAAACTGAGGCGTTTCCTGGACCATACTTAGAAAAACAATGCTAAGAAAAAGGTACAAAGCTTTAAAAATTAAAAATCGCCGCTAAGTTCCTCAGTCTAAGTCCCTTACTTACAAGTCTACTGGAAGCAAATAAACACTCCGTCACCCATATAAAAGAAAAGCCCAAATCATGAGCTCCCAAACTGTGACTACCACGTCATCCATCTTCGGAGTGCTTTCTGGTCAACAGCTTAACGCAGTGATCACTTTCATTTTCAATGATCACGGAGATTAGAGAACTGTATGTGTATGAATTTCTTTTTCTTGGTCTAGAAGCACGAAACGAAGAAGTGAAATTCCATGCAATGTGTATTAAAATCATCACGAAAACAAACACGAGACAAGAGCAAATTCCATCTCAGCAGATTCAACTCTTCATAAACAGTCCACAAGATCTCTTCACATCACTGCTCTGAAAGCAGTTATCGCATCACGACCCATACGCATAACAACTATGCACAGCTAAAAATCACAAATCTAGATCAATCTTCTCGGCGACAAAACAGGACCCAAGAAAGAAAAAAAGCCTCTGCCTTCGGTGTTGACAGATCAAGATACTGCCTCCATTCACTCTCCCGATTTCACAACTTCGCAGCTCCAATCTAAACAGACGCGAAATCTCTAACCAAAAATCGTCCCAAAAAAAATAAAAAAATCGCAAAGCAAGACGATCGACGCGTACATAACTACTTGATTCACGCGATCAGGCGTTCGACGCCAGCTGGAAGCACAAAAAATCAAGGAGAAAACGCAATTTACAGAAGCAAATGCGAGGCTGCGAACAGCTAGAAATGCACAAATCACGTCTCTCAGTCCTCCCACACCAATCTCGACCTCAAAATCAAAGGGACAAAAAAAAAAAAAAAAGCAGGCGAAATCCAAATCAACCCCTCGCCCCCGGACACACGGTGCGCAGGCGAGCGAGCGAGCGCGGGAGCGCGCAGCGCGGCAGAGACGTACCGGAACGGCGGCGGGCGGGGCGCGGGCCTCGGCGGCGGCGATCGCAGTAGCGGCGGCGTTGACAGTGTCGATGCTGTTGTTGTTGCCGCCGTGGTTGCCGCTGCCGCCGTTGCTGTGGTGGTGGTGGCGGTGGCTGTGGCTGTGGCTGTGGCTGTGAGCTCCTCTCATTTTGTGGAAAAGCAGAGAAGCTGCCCGAACATCAAGAAGGAGGAGTGTTGTTGGGTTTCGATCTGGAAATGGACGCGCTCGCAGAGAGAATGTGCAGACCAGAGGGGAGCAAAGAATAATTACTCCCCGACCCCGTTGAATACTCCTCATATATATAAATATCATATAATCTAATCTCTCATCTAATCTCCAATATAATTAAAAATCTCTAATCTAATCACAATACCCCATAATCAACTGCCCTCCCTCCCTCCCTCTATCTCTCTCCACGGTTCGATTCGGTTCTCTTGCTGTTACCCTCCAAATCCCTACTTCCCATCTCACCGTTCACACTAGATTATAGATTATCGATTCGAGTTAATTCCCAAAAAATATATATATTTTAGAATAAATATCACTAAAAATCCTAAATTTATCTTTTGTTATATAAATTGGATATATTTATTGCATTCATACGAGTTCAGAGTTTTTTAAGAAATAATAAAGAAAGTCTGGAGCATTTGTGGTATGATGAGCAATTTTGAAATTTTTAGTGACAAAAAAAAAATTCAGGACGTTTATGCATATACTTTCAGGTTATTTTATTAACAGAGCTTTATGATCGGTATTACGTCCAATTCAATTGTGAGTCCACCGTTTTTTTTTTCTCTTCGTAGTTTAATTGCAATTGATTTTCCGGGGGAGATCCAGTGAACGGACAAAGCTGAGGTAAGCAACCACCAAATTGCAATATTCAAATCATTAATTCTCAGATAAAACATGTGACCGCATTTAATAATAATGTACATATATATATATATATATATATATATATTTTTTTTTTTTTTTCTTCTCATTACTCTGTGGAGACAGCAGTTGGAAAGTTTCCTACGCGTAATAAAATACGACGAGATACAAAGGATGGAGCCCGGCTGTTGATAAGAACAAAAGGGCCGTCTACTTTGCAATAAAGAAATAGGGTAGTGGGGCAGACGGGGCGAATTATTTTATTCATTTCCCCTAACTATCCAAGGGGTCACAGAATAATGCAATCTCCTCGGTTTTTTTTTCTCCATTTCATCAAGCGGAAAATAATTCCAAAAAAAAAAAAAAAGGAAAAAAAAGGAGAGAGAGAGAACCCCACTTGAGGATAAGAGTTGGACGCCAGCCAGCTGGTGCGATTTTATTTCATTTACTTTTTTTGTTGACCGACTTAATTATTTGCCAGTGATTTAGAAATGATTATCTCTTTTAAAGGTCAAACGCCCAATGGA
The DNA here is from genome assembly GCA_014182395.1 of Eucalyptus sp. ANBG9806169. Lineage (NCBI taxonomy): Eukaryota > Viridiplantae > Streptophyta > Magnoliopsida > Myrtales > Myrtaceae > Eucalyptus > Eucalyptus sp. ANBG9806169. The sequence goes on from CM024583.1 coordinate 2,278,716, forward strand.
GTAACAAAGATTTGCGCATAATTTTTTGGCCCTTGTTCGGCTCCTCCCGTGGGGAGGTGGAGATTCATTCAACTCGATTCTTCTATTCAATGCTCCCCCACCAATGATTTGACAGACCGAGTGAGAGAGAGAGAGAGAGAGCGCGATGGCCGCCGCTCGAATTGACCGGATTGCCCCTCCGCTGCGCCCCTAATTACCGATGCGTCGCGGGAGGGGAACGTAAATATTTACTGCGGCCACGCCTACGACATGCGACTCCCGTGACCGCGTCCGTGCTGGCCTGGCCGACTGGGCGAGCCCCCCATGGGCCAGCGACGGTCGCGGCATTGATGGCATCTCGTGGAATTGGCCTTTTTTTTTGTGAGACTCATGGGACGTGAGGTCGCCATAGATGCGATTCGTTCGAGGCGACCTAACATGTTGATTTCCGCCTTCCATCATATCGGTGAGGCGACTTTCGATGTTGTGTACACGATGCTGATTGGGTTTCTTTACGAATTCAATCGTATGCGACGATTCGGTATAGGTCTAATCAAAGTGTTGATCCCGAAACTCGTGAGATCGAAAAAATCGCATCCCGACTTAACTATGCTTTGTGTCTTCGAGGGGCAAAGAGCAATTTTTAGAGGAATTCGTATTTAATAACCAAGGGAAAATGAAGACTTGAAAGTGGATGATGCACCGGTTGTGCCGGTGTATATCGCACTTGTTCCTTCTGTAAATTGAGTTGGATTAAGGATCGGACTTGATTGAATCATCGATCGATAAGTCTACCATGATCGGGAGTTGTACCTACCAACCGAATTACCCGATTGCGAAAATCTATCGTTTATTAGATGAAGACTAGAGCATCCAAATTCGTCAATTTCGAGAAGCATATAAATGTGCTGACTATTGTGCAAACTGTGCATTTTGTCTTTATTCGGCTGCATGAGGGAATTTCCAGCTTATTATTAGGCAACAATTTTTAATTGGCTTATTTATCAAATTCGATTATTTATTGTCGAAACTTAAATAACATTTCCCTCATTTTTGACCAAAAAAAAGAGGAAATCGAACCTACAAGAAGCACATCTCTTTCTTAAATACAATCATGTTGTGAAGAAATTTAAGAAAAAAAAAAAAGATGATACTTTTTTCTTAGATTTCTTTTTCGATCCGCACATTGTACACAATCTATTGATAGCGTACCACCCTCCCTCACGCCGTTCTTATATTATTACTTATTTTATTGAGCATAGGATGAACTTAGCTGTAAGAATATATATATATTTGATTTTATATAATAATCGATTAATATTAGCAACCATCTCACGTAACAGCATGTATAAATAAATAAATAAAAAAGGTAGCTTTCGCCCGAAAGCAAACCCCAAACAGAGAAAAAGATTCCCTCGCACAAGGTCCCGCAATTCGAGCCAAAACGCGAGGGCAAAACGGTCCAGCGAAATTCCAGCTTTTGGCGATATTGTATGGGTGGAGGGGTGGGGAGGGATTAGTCGTCCCTTGAGCAAGAAGGAGGAACCAACTTTATAATTTTTGTCAAAGGAGTGCACGTGTGCAGATCCACTTTTCGTGCATCTCTCCTCGTGCGCAAGATAGCGACAGCCCCTCCTCTAGTCCCCCTCTCTCTCTCTCTCTCTACCTTGGAATATCTCTTTTCTTTTCCTCATTATCACCCACCCCCACTTTTGTCTTGGAAAACAAGAGAAAAAAAGGGAAATTGCACCGTTGCTGTTACAATTATAATTTATTTTTCACGCCCCTCCAGAGAAAAGATTATAATTTGTTTGCTTGGAGGATCTAAAACATAATCTCGTACTATAGTTTGAGTGTGTGATTGAAACTTCGTTATTAGGCTCATGCTCGCAAGTATCTTTATCGGTAATTACAAAACCCATTGTCGATTTTGTTCTCCATATCAGATCCCATCCTCACGAAACCAATTTTGTGCTCATGCCGTGACGATCCAAACCCGAAAAGTCCGGAGGGACGGTCTAATGCATACGTGGATGAGACTAAGCACATGTCTCTTGTCCCGCATCATCTAAGGGGGAGTCTTAGGCTAGTTAATAAGGTTTGAGTTATCTACTTTTTAACCTTTTTTAAGCCGTGAGGACTAAAGGCCCAAAACGAATAATATTACACGATGATAGCCCTTGGATCCTGGTATCAAAGTTGACTCCCAACAGCGTGTGGGGCCATGGTGCCTTAGAGGGTGGAGAATGTGACGACCCAAACCTAGGAAATACGGAGGGACGATCTAATGCAACGCCTCGGTAGTACGTAGGCAAGATTAAGCGCATATCTCTGGTCCCACATCACCCTAGGGAGAATCTTGAGCTAGTTGCTCAGGCTTGAGCTCTCTACACTATGTAATATGTTTAAAATCGTGAGAACCGAAAGCCTAGAGTGGACAATATTATATAGTGATAGCCCTTGGGAAGCAGACAATATTATAAAATGATAGCCCCCAGGTCCTTACAAGTGGTATCAAAAGCCGACTCTCGATAGCGTGTGGGGTCGAGAAGTACAAACAGACAGGGAAGTATAGAGAGACGATTTAGTGTAATGCCTCAGCAATGCATAGGCGAGACTAAATGCCCGTCTCTTGTCCCAGGTCGCCTAAGGGAGAGTCATGATCTAGTTGATAAAGTTTGGGTTTTTTACACTGTGTAATGCATTTTAAAGCCGTGAGGGCCAAAGGCCCAAACCAAACAATATTTTACAGTGATAGTCCTCGCGTCCTTACACATGTCCACCCAAATTTATACTCAAAAGGTGATATAATTTGAGAACGAAAACGACAACTTGGTAAGTTATGTCTAAATGAAAGATGCAACTTGGAATCCAATGCAAAACATGGCAAGAATCATATCGGTAGGTTTTGATATGTGAGAAAGGCAATTGATATGAAGTGCAAAATTTGAGGATGATATTCATAATTTTCCTTTAAAATAACATTACATTTTAAAGAAAATTCGGTAATTTTTTTCACATATAAAATTAATTTGGTGAAAATTACAAGCTCCCTTGTTTGGTTTTTCTCATGAGCGTCCAAAATGCACTTTTCATCAAAACGCTTATTACTAGAAATATTCATATGTTAGTATACATCGATTTTCAATTTAACCCTTCTCACATGTGCACAATGACTAAAATTATTGATGGATTTTTTTAACAAACTATGATTATAATAATATTAAAATTTTATTTTATCAACTAATAATCTAGTGGTCCTTATTAAGTAAATAATTAAAGAAATTTTATAATTTCACCGATTCATAAAACGTTCTCGTGTCATGTGTCATGTGCATAAGTATCTCAAATAGTTAATTATTTCACAATAACATATATAATAAGTGTTGGATGGTACTCATTAGTAAAAATCTCGATAGTGATTCAGGATTAAATATGTCATCATGGCAAAAATACTTTTTATTCCCAAAAAGATATTGTCCCCACCACCACCACCCCCTCGCTTGGTTTGGGATTCCTCAATCATCTCCCTTTCTGGCCCTTTCTTTTCGCGACCTTAGAGTCCGTGTGGGTGACCTAAAAGGCCCTTTTCAGACTAACCTTTGCCCAATTCCTTTTTTTATTTTTTATTTAATTTCCTCTTTCTTTTTTTGGGGGGTCCTATGATTATTTTTTCACTTTTCATGGGAGTCCCTACTAGCTAGATATTGAGGTACAGCTCCGAATCATTCCAAGTGGCTTTAATAAGATCTAACCCTCCGTTAAAAAGAAAAAGACCCAAAAAACAAAGCAAAGGAAAAAAAAAAAAAAAAAAAACAATAAAGGAGCTCGAAAAGCTTGTGTTAAAAAGGTGCATAGGAAATGGGTCGGCTTTTTCCTTCATCGGATATCGATAAAAAGGTGTTATCAACTTCGTAATCTTATCTCAATGCCTTTTTTAACCTTTTCATCTGAAATAGATTATTCATTGCCACCTACTCTCACCCCCACGGGATTGACTTGAGGATCAAGAAGTGGACTCGTGTTGTGAACTATGTGGGTTACACGAGTTTGATAATCACATAATTGGAGGGTTAATTCCTTTTAAAAAATCCTTAATTTTAAATCTGACCCCAATTTTATCCCAAACTTTTCTTTTATCTATAAAAAAATTCTCATCTTCCGTCATAGTCTCAAAATTTGCGTTGCGTAGAAAAATCATCACTATTTTTTTGAGAATTATCAACTGCGGGTTTAGTTAAAAATTTAATATCAGAATCTGCATTTTTATTAGAGCCCCGACCTTTTTTATGAAACAACAATAGCCTTACAATATTAACAAATATCGAAAAAAATAGTGGCAATTTTTGGATAAAAGATAGATGTAGGGCTAGGGTGAGAGTTGGTGATTTTGTTTTCTGCAGAAAAAAATCAGGAAAAAATTTGACTTTAACTTAAACGTTTTCTAGGGAATTAGGCCCATTATTGGGCGTAGACCTTTCCATATTCGACTCACGTTTTCTTCGATTTGTGACATCAGTGGGGTTTTTCTGAAATCGGTGATTTATTCGTCTATGGCGGGTCCAATGTTCAACATCCCCAAGCCGTTCTCTCAAATGGGCTTAATCAAGCAGAAGCGTAATATTTGTTATGTGATACGACGTTATTATTATTTATCGACACGCGTGAGTATAACCTCGAAAACATTGCAAGTGGAAATTAGTCTTTTTACACGGCGCACGGATAGATAAAACTAAAAAAATTGTAAATAATTAGGATTTTGGCGGGGGGACAGAGGAGATGGGGGGAAGTTGGGAATTAATTTCAGGGTTTGGCCCACCGGGAGGCGCATCACGAAGCGGCCCTCCCGACGCGGTGGCGGATCGGGGGCGGCGATCTGTCCCACATGCAAAAGCGCAACCCAGCACACTACATGTTTCCAAGTAGGTATGGGAATGAATACATCAACCAAAAAATTTATATAAATACGAATATTTTATATATATATGCTAACCAGATTTTGGCGTGAGATCTTCCTTCGCGCGCTTGGGGCCTTTCCGCCGCTACGTAGGGATGGTCTTCAGTGCAAAAAGGCCCATGAACACATGCGCCAGTCGGCTCCTGAAGGAAGAAGGTTCACCGACCCGGAATTTTCTTTTATTTCTTTTTGGGTTAAGAACAAGTGCAGTCTTTCAAAGTTTCGGCGTTTGTTCGATTCCATCCTCTGACACGGTTCGGATCTGTGCATTTTGATTGTCTAGGATTTATATTTTATGATCAAGTTCTCTAACTTTCTCAATAGTTGGAGCACTTTTGTCGTATCATTTGAAAAATCTGTGACCTGTTGAGAATAATAAAAGGGGAAAATTGCAAGAATGCATTCCAATTTCGGACACCGAACTTTTCAGGTTTTATCTTTTCTTGAAAACACTTGAAAAAGTTTCGCAATTTGGGCTTTCTTTGGTGTCGCTCGTTGGTCTTTTCATATTCTCATGGGGTCGGGCTTGTACTTCCGAAAATTTAGTGGAGGTTGAAGTTTATAGATTAGAGCAAATAACCATTTTTTGCAAGTAAAATTTTGTAATGGTACAATATGGAAAAATTAAATAAAAAATGGATGGGTTTTAGACGGAATCTGTAAAAAACTTAGAACCGCTCTCTCTTGATTCTTTTAATTACCTTAAGACAATAATTCATATAACATAGTTCACTTTCTTTGCTTACAGAAACCTCTCATATGTTGCTAAAAATGAAAAAAAAAAAAAAAAAAAAAAAAAAAAAAAAAAGCACTAGGCTACCTCTCCCTCATTTGCTTGTCATCCAAACAATTAAAAGTCTCATAATTTAATTGCTGAAAGCATGACTCCTAGTGCCATAGTCAATTTCAGGTCTTCGCCAGTGGCCGAGATGAGTTTGATCTTTTCTGGGGGAAATAATGCCATCCTAAATTTTTCTTTTTCTTTTTCTTTTTCGTTTTTTAGAGTTATTTTTGGTTGGAGCTTTATCACAAACCAAAGTTTTCCAAATCTCCTCTTCAAGATGTTTTCCATGACATCATTCTTTGGTTGATGCTCCATTGTTTCTGTAAATCTAGATTTACCAACAATCAACATATGCTTACATAGTTTTAAATTGAATTGGTAAAAGATTTGTTTTGGAGATGTCGCGGCCCTGGACAAAAAGAACAAGAGAAAGTTCTGTTGTACTTACTTTGTGTATTGTGGTTTTGGTGGAATTAGAATGTCAGGTGGAATGGGAGAAGTCTTGAGGTGCTCGAGTCATTTAAGGCAAAATTAGCAGATTTTAACAAATTTCTCATTACGGTTTTTTTTTTTCGAAAATGTAGCTTGCAAAAATGAAGTGTTGCGCTTTCCATGTGCTTGATGGACGAACATCTTGTGATACTTGAATTGATGCTGCACATGTTGCCATCTCCACATTGCACAATAACATCATTTTTTCATTTTTTTTTTTTTTGACACGGGCGGTATTTTTTATGGACGCTATTGTTCTGGAGGGTCCTAGCCTTTTATGATCAGTCATTGAAAAGAGACTACCTAGTGAGAAAAGAGAACGTGAAAAATGCATTAAGCGAGTATTGAATTTATAGTGTCCCTCTCATGCATGCAGAAGTGCTGAAGTAATTGCTTAAAACTCGGAGCGTCCGTGATTTGACTCCCATGTGCCTCCTCTTTGCGTATCGTAATGTGTATCAAAGCGTGAAGAACAGAAACGCCATGGCCAGAAATTAGACTGGAAATCACCAATTTCCTCTCACCGAGGGACATCTCATTCTCAAACTGTGTCACTCATGTATGATCCATGAAGCAAAAGAGAAAAATATATTCGAATTTGTTGAAGGTGAACTTGCAAGCCGTTGCGAAACGTGTGATGTGCATGCGTTGGGCATTGTGTTTGATAAGTTAAACAAGAAAACCTACTGTTTGTAACAGGCACAATGCCACAATCACAAAAATAATAGCATTGATGATAGCTCTGCAAACAAAGGAGGCTTTTCTCTCCTGTACATTACAATCGTCTTAAGAATTCGAGTGACTTAGGGAAATTGGGTAACTGTGGAGGAAGTTAGAATAGAATCAGTAATTCACCAAATAAAAAAGAGTAGATTTTCAAAATGCGTGGGCAATCCTGAAATTTTTTCTAGTCGATGATGGCCATATCGCCCCCAATTTCATGTTCAAACTATTGCATCAACGGATAGCATCCGATTGAACATTGTGGCGGTTCCATATTCTTAGTATGAGAATATGGAACCGTTTTGCAAATTTTGAAGGGCGCACTTATACTTCGACTCTTTTTTTAACATAAAGACACTTAATATTCAAAAATTGACCGGCAGGGTTTTAAATATTTTCTTTTCAAGATTTTCTGAAATTTTAAAAGAAATGTTTTTTTCCCCTCATTTTCAAAATTTTGAAGGGAAAGACGCAAGTAGAAGTTAAAAATAGTCCTCCCGGCCCTAGATGAACTCTTTGGCCCAGCTGAGTAATGCTGATTGGGCCCAACACGGAACGGCCCACGTTCGATGTTTGGGCCGACAAACGGAGAGCGAACGAGAGAGAACGATGATCAATGAATCTGTGCAGTTCTTCCTTGGCGAGGATAATAGCCAAGTGAATTGAATGCATCCATCCCCTTCAGTCATCACGAGATAACGCCCATGTCCGCAACTCGAATCAAGAACCTTCAAAGTTGGTCACGCCAGTGAAATATTCATCTCCACGAGGCAGGGAATCATGGTCGTGGCATCGCCAATGCCAGCTCCAGCAGCCATTTTCTGCTCGTCCTCTAATTGCTCGAGACCAGCCCTTTGTACCTTATCGTCGTCTTCTTCTTCTTCTTCGTCCGCTGTCTCATGCCCCGGCGCTTCCAAATTCGGTGGCTCCATATTGTTTTCGCCTCTGAATCTGCGCAAGTTCTCGCCGTGGAATGGGCTGAAGCATCTTGGCATTTCGCTGCGGCCTAAATCTTTAAGAATGGGTGCTTCTATTCTGTCCCTTTTCGCTTTGCGCTCGAGTTTATGGCCGATTAATATGAGGTGGGTTCGTTCACAATTCCTGAATTGACGGTGATGGCAGGGGGGAGGAGCAGGAGTAATAAAGGCATGACTGTGTACGCGTCTCTATTCGGAGTTGGAGCTCCTGAAGCTCTGGTTATTGGGGTTGTGGCTCTTTTGGTTTTTGGTCCCAAAGGTCTCGCCGAGGTTAGTTGAACTAAAAGTACAACTTTAGTTGTAATTTGCAGTGATGGTAGTCTCACTTTCTGTTAATTTTCTAGGTTGGGTGATTCTTTTTGTTGTAGCTTGAGGAGTTTTTGAAAGGCAAAATTTCTAGGTTTGTTGGCAAATATCAGACTAGAATTACTTTGTCGAATTGTACTAATTCAGATTGATGATCGAGTTGGTCTTTTCTCAGACCTGCTAGGTCCTTAGGAAGTCGAAAGGGAAGAAACGAAATCCAGCTTTTTGAATGCCGAAAATAATCAAGAAATTTGGTATGCTTTCGTTGTTTAATGGCATGCGATTAAATTTTTACTGAGTCTCGAATACCCTTAAAGCATTATATGATCAAGAACCATTGCCCTAGACCTATGTTTATCCACGTTGAGATCCAGTGACTACTGATGTCTGTTTCAATATGAGTTTACATACATTAGCATAATGGCAATAACCCATCCGTTTCTCCTTAAAAACCAAGGCTTAGAATTGCCTGGGTGAACTTTGCATACTTAGGACATTATTATCTTGCAAGAATCTATTTGCCTGATATTTCAGGTGATGTAATTCTGCAAGCAGACTTTTCTTTCTGGTATATAGCAGTCAACTTAAGAATTTGTGTACTTAATAAATAAAAAAAAGTGAGAAACAAAGTTATACTGCAGTGTGATGCAATGTGTTTAGGGTAACTGGGCAACTTTGGAGCAGTTATAATAGAATCAGTGATGCATTTATGAGACACCGGATAAAAAGAGTAGATCTTCTAGATGTGCGGGCAATGCTGAAAGTCCAGCTTCTGGTTGATATAGTCATATTGCCCTGATTTCATGTTCAAACTATCAATTAAAGGGACAACATCTGATTGAGCATTGTGGCGGTTTCCATATTCTTAGTCTAAGAAACTTCTGCTGTACTGTGAAGCATCTAATAATGCTCTCGGTATTCCATAGGGTAAAATCACATTAATCCTGTCTTGTGTCATGGATGTAGCATGTGTGATTTAATTTGATATCTTGGTTAAATCCCTCCACCCGTAATTGTTCTGTTCTTTTTTCTTAGGTTATAGAATGAGTGCCCTAGAAGTACTTGTTAAGCATACTTTATGAGGATTTTTAGATTTTCAAAACATTGATGAGACATATTAGGAGAAGAGTTAGTTTATTAAAAATTGCTACATTTCCTTTCTCTATGCTAACCTGTTTTTCTTTTAGAACTATATATGTTAGGTGCTAGAGAAGCCAATAGTTATGACACCACACTTTTCAATGTTTACATGAACAAACTGCCTTTTGGTGCCATGGTGCTGTAGGCCTAGTGAAAAAATTGTATTATCTTCTAACTTGTGCGATCGTATTTGTTTCACCCCTTTCCTACAGGTTATTTTTTATGCTCACTTTTGGTAATTTTTGCTATTGCGAGAGCTGAGGTGACATTGTAGCACATTGGAAAGAGATTAAGCAGTTCTTTTGGGTTTCAGAAAATCTGTTGACTCATAATGAATGTTTATTCGTCTTCTTTTCTATTTAATAATCTTAGCTAAGAGACCTAAATGCAGGTAGCACGAAATTTAGGGAAGACTTTGCGAGCATTTCAACCCACCATTAGGGAGCTTCAGGTGGGCAAACTGTCAAAGTCTTAATTTGACTATTGTTTTCATAGTAATGATGGTGAACGCTTTACTGTTTCCCCTATGTAGGAAGTCTCAAGGGAATTCAAGAGCACACTCGAAAAGGAGATTGGTCTTGACGAAATTTCAGAGCAAAACATGAACAATTCAAGCAGGACAAGCGCTGCATCTCCTCCTACGGACAACCGTGGGAAGGAGCAGGAGACTGTGGTTGACCTTAGTGAGTCATAAGTATTTCCAACATCTGCAGTCTTCATCTCATATTTATGATTATAAGAGCGAACCGTGTCTCGAAGGACCTGTGTGGTGCTTGCTGTTATTTTTATATGTTACTTGCTCAATTATGGGGTTTCAAGAAATTCTTTGATGTCAACTTAGGGTAATGTGAGGATAAAAATATGCACAAGGGAGATGTAACAAAAAAAGGAGTCTTTAGCATTTAGTTTGTATTATTTGGAGCCATATAATAGTAATTAAAATTTCACATTCAAAAGCAGTTTTGACTCTTTATAACTGTTTTCAAGTACATTGTTCAGTTAGACTTCTATGTTGAGAGGCTTGGCAGAAAAAAATTTAGCTGAAACTGCATCAGGCTTGCATAAATTGGATTTATCAGCATTTCAATATTTGGATGACTGTTGGTTCTATTTATAAGACTGTATCCAACATATTTGATGACAATATAGGTTCTTGAACCGAGCAAGTACACAAAAAATGATGGAAAGGGATATAGTAGTGATATGATCATTAGTGAAGCATGAGACTGAATAAAGCTGCTCTATGGACTGTACAATTAGAATTTTGTGCCTATTAAGTAACGCGATGTGTATGGACTTCAATAGACTTTGGACAATTGAGATCGATCAAGTAAGCAGAACTTGATTTCAGCAATAGTAAATAGCCTGAATCTTGATTGACATTCAGGTCTAATGTCGAAAAAATGTGACTGCAATGATTTTGTCTTGCAATGAAGTGGTCTTAAAGTTTTCATTTGTGGCACCTTGTTGGTAGGTTTGGTCTTAGACCCCTATTGGATATGATGCATTTTGCTTTGTATGAATTGGAAAACCATAATTAGGAAGCATCGTTCATGCCCTGCAGATTCAGGTTCTTTAGTCATAATGTTTATTGAAATTGTACTCCATCAAATTTTATATGACAATTGCTGTATAATTTGCGCTAATTGCAGATGGTGTTCCTTCCCCCACCAGAGCATACTCGAGTGAAGAATACTTGAAGATTACAGAAGAGCAATTGAAAGCATCTGCTGCCCGGCAGCAGGGCCAGACAATGTCTTCAGAAGAGAGCAAGCCCGACCCTCAACGTAAGTCTCTCAGTCTGGCTGTCTTGGTCTCTGTCTCTCGCTATCTCTCAATTTTGACAGGATTTGATTATGTTACTGCAGTAGAACAAACCATAACTTCTGTACCTCCCCCCTCAAAGGCTGAGAATGGGACATGAAGATATGTGAAACTCCAATTTTTGCGAAGGTTGAGGCAAGACGGCGGAAAGCCGGAAGGAAACCTGGGGTCCGGCAATAAAGAAGTTTCTCTTAGCTCATCATTGTAGAGTGCTAGGTAGCCAGTCTGTTGATACGAAGAAGTGCTCATAAGGAATATGAGCGGGGAATTTTGTTCTTGGGACTATCCCAGTTCCTGAGGGATTGATGTTGTAAGGTTATCGATTAGCACAGTGCAAATTGTAGAGGCGAAGCAGCTTTTATATCTCGAAGAGTCTCCATCCTGTGTTGGAATTGTGTATGCTGTTCTGACTTTTCTTGTGCAGCTCTTTTGGGCATTTCATTCAAGTTTTAAATTCTTCGGTCTGATGTCATGTACGGACTTAAAAGCTCCAAGACCACAAATCCATGCGTGGGATTCTATGGCATTGATAGACGATGCGAGGCCCATCGCAAGAAATCAGGAGGTACTATGGATATGATGTTTATTATTTCATCGCGATAAATTGTCAATTACTCCTGTGTAAGTATGTATACTTTCCAATATCGATTATAAGTTCATCTCGTCTTGCAATCGTTGAAATTTCCTTCCTAAGTCAATACTCGTATTACCACATTAGTGGAGGGAATTTCATGAGTACGGGAGACGAATCCTGTCGTTACGTGGACTCTTAAAATCCTAGTCCTGGCGGTCTTGGACGAAGCAAGGACATGCTGAGCAGTTGTGTGCTAGTGCCTATCGATGGTGATCAAGTCTTCAAGCGAAGGAGAAGGAGGGGAGCCGAGGTGGATCGAGATCAAGAGCCTTGACAATGAGATGGCTTTTGTCGGGGATAGTCACTTGACGTTGTTTTGGATTTGCCTGGTTTTGTGCCGTATGGTTTATGCTTCTCAGACGATGAGTATCATGTGGGCACTATGAGAGACATGGTCCGATTGATCAAGCCTTCCATATTCCTTCGGATCCTTCCCAACAATGGCTCGTGAGAAAGTTTGGGCTGTTCATCTCGACTTTGGTTTAGCCACTAATCAGTGATGCTCTGCGGGAATGTAGCTCAAGCTTATGCCTGAGCACTACTCAAGGAAACAGATTGAAAGTAATAGCATTCTAAAATGTTTTACAGGCTTAACGGCAAATCGGTACATATGAGAACAAGCCCTTCCCTACTTGGACGCTTCGTGCTTACTTATAATCATGAATCCCTGGATATCTCCGAAACTAGATGCGAGAACGAGTTCTCGTTTACCTAATTCATCGTGGGTGACTATAATTATCGTCGTCGTCTTCGCCGTTGTCTTCGGAGGTGAGATCAATCATGAAGGCATCTCCGTCTTCAGAGGAGGTTCTGGAGGCCTCGTCGGAGAAGGGATTGTAGGGGTCTTCAATGGCTTCGGAGTCGTAATCGGACGAGAGAGAAACGAACCCCAGGGACATCCCCCAATTCCCTCTTCCTGCCCAGAGCTCGGTGGTGGTGGGACGACGTTGACAGTCGGAGGCACCCAGAAGCGCATCTCCCTCGTCGCAAGCTCAATGTTAACCGTCCCCTGGGGCCTGCTAGAGGGCTGCCAGAGCTGGAGGGTCCACCGGTTGGTGCGCTCTCCGCCGATGTCGTCCTCTAGGACATCGCAGAGCCAGAGCTGGGCTGAGCCAATCAGCAGCACGGTGCCGTCTGTTAGGGAAATCCCTTATGATGTTTTGAAGATGACAAAATAAATCAAAGACTACTAACATGTTTGATGGTCGAGTAATAGACTATGCAAATGATTGAACATGTAAAGGATATTGTCAAAGTCGAAGACGGCCGAAAACCGAATGGAAACATATGTCCAAAGTATATTATGAAGATTTCCAGATTTCGTGTCAAAGTCTAAAGACTGCGACTTTAGTGTAAAAGTCTATTCTACATCGAAGTCTATCAACTCGACAAATTCCATCGAACGCGAACGTGAATGAAGAACCAAGAAGACTGCTATGCTAAAGGCGAACCGAAGACAGATTCTATCTTTGACGAACATAATGATCGTGTGTTCGGACCTTAAAGCTAAATCTGTTCAGACCCAGATTGCAAAATCTATCGCACTCAGACTTAGATTGTAAAGTCTATTGCTCTCAGATTTTACATCAAGATTCGACATAACGTAACACAAGCCCGCTAGTCCTAACACCGTCCTCAGAGCCGGCGTGCAGGACACGGACTTGCAACACGGCGTCCTCAATGGGCATTCCTGGCGGCAAGAGGGGGAGGAGGGCCCGGTTCCAAATGGGGAAGGAGCCACCGAAAGGGTCGGCTAGTGTGAAGCATATGCAGCTGGGGTGAACCCAGACTGCGGCATAAGGCAGGAGATGTCCGCCGCCCTGGTTCGCATTTTTGAGGTGATTAGCGCCAATGAATTTAGTCTCGACAACACGGACGGAGGGGGCCATTTCAAAGCAGCGAATTGCAAGAGGCTTGAAGGTGGCGGAGGATCAATGCGCTGATTGATACGAGACACGAGAGGCGATTCCTGAGATTCCGATATCTTCGCAGGCACAGGGCCGGGGGTTTTTAGCGAGGTCGCCGTATGTGCGAGAGCTTTAAGCAGTCTCCCAACGGAGTGGAGATGCTTGGCTGATCAAGTTGACTGGGGGAAGATCAAGGAGGACGGAAGGTTCTAATGGTGTCCATCAAGTGCCACGCCCTGAAAGACAATATACCTATCCTTTGTAAGCTTTACTTGGGTATTGAGCATTTACTTGTAAGAACTAAAATTTCTCGTGACATTTCCACATAAAGACAAAGTGCTCTGCCTTTTTCTAAGGAGCCCGAACGAAATAATTCACAGCCTTTTGGATTGACCGATTCCTCGCGTCGGATCATCGTTCAGTCTCGTAAATGGTCCCTTGTGTACATCTCCTTCGTTCTGGAACGTAACATTTATACATATTAACTGTAATGTGTTATGATTGACAAGGAAAGATAGGTAGGTCTTCATGTTGAACTTGATCGAGCAATGCAGCTACCGAACAAATTTTGAAGTGTTTTTTTACCGTTCTCCAGCTTCAGCTGTCCATGCTCTAGGAACGTACCTCACTCGTCTTACTGCATAATGGCTGCTCTTTTGCCTACCGTAATCAAACAATTATATGAAATGAGAGTTCCTTATTTTACTTGCCTTTGCCTTAGACACGCCCAGCCTGTGATGGTTTACATTTCGCTGGTGTAAGAAACAATTTACCCACGCGGAAGGATTCGATTACAAAACCACTTCCAAACATGCAAATGTGTAAGTATTGTTGTCTGTCTTTTGTAATTGTAGGAGGACCTTAGAAAGATCATTTTAATTAAAGGCTACGGGTTTCGATTTTTCAATTTTTTTGTAAAACTCACTATTACTAATTCAAAAGGTTTAAATCAATGGAAAATTCAATTCAATCCGTAAGTGAGGAGATGTAAATCTCTTTTTTTGGGGTAAAAAAATTGTTTTAATCGATAAGTAGGGAAAAGTTACTTGATCTATTTGATTTCTTTTTTAAAAACAAATTACATTTAACGAAATATTTGCTTAAATCAATTGTAGTGTGAGTAATTCCTATGCCAACTTGATTTTAACCTCTCGAAAAGAGGGTGATGGGATTCTTCCTGGCAAACCTTTTTGACCGGCCCCGATATAAAATTTGTTTGAACGTTGGAAATGAATGATGCTGAGCAACCGGCGACCCCCAAGCATCAATTCTTTCTTTTGTATTTATCTTTTCGCATGATGGACGCGTCCCTTGGCCGTCCGCCTCCTGTTGCGAATGTACACACTGAAGAAACTGGAAAGATTCACGCAAAACAAATCTCGGTAGTATCTGAGTGCAAACATTCTCCTCATCTTTTCGCATGATTGACACGTTCCTTCCGGATCTGAAGCGAATATTCACGCAAAGTGACGCACGTGAATCGCGGTCGTCTCTGAGTGCGAATGCTTTATATATATATACCAATGACCAAAAAAAGAACAACTTGAGCAAAAAATTTCGAAATCAAATGGAAACTCTAAATAAAGGATCCATTAATCTAGATGTATTCGAAAAAAGAACTAGATTGTGTAATGATGAAAATAAAAAAGAATACTTGCATAAAATATATGATCCCTTTTTGAATGGGCCTTGTCGTGGAAGGGTAATTTTTTTTTTTTTCATCCCAAATCCTAAAGAAAATGTCTATAAAAAATTACATCGAGACCGGTTGGATAAATAAGATTTATATTATACTTTTTACTACTAATCAGGAAAAATTTGAAGAAAAAATAGATGCATTTGATAAAAACAAGGAAGAATTCATTCTTCCTTAAAGATAGATTACAATACATAGCTCAATATTATACTGTCGCACAAGATCCAACGACATGTCAAAAAAGTGATGAATCCATACCCCACGGTTGCAAAGTGCCACTTTTAAATCACTATAGTTCAGGAGAGACTCCGCGGCCCGGAGCAACATACCCCACCGATATCCCGGAAAGACGCGCGAGACTGAAATCTTGATTACCTCGTTCACTCTGGGCGCCTTGACGGACGATAGGGGGCGATTAATTATTGTCGTCGTTGTCGTCGTCTTCGGAGGCGACATCATTCATGACAGTGTCTCCGTCTTCATCTTTGTCTTCAGAGGCTTCTTCGGAGGTTCTGGGGGCCTCGCCGGAGAAGACATTGTAGGGGTCTTCAGTGGCTTTGGAGTCATCGGACGAGAGAGAAACGGACCCCCGGGACTTCCCCTCATTTCCCTCTTCCTGCCCGGGGCTCGGTGGTGGTGGTGGGATGACGTTGGCAGTCGGAGGCACACAGTAGCCCATCTCCCTCACCGCAAGCTCGATGTCAACAGTCCCCTGGGGCCTGCAGAGGGCTGCAAGAGCTGGAGGGTCCGCCGGTTGGCGCGCCCTCCGCCGATGCCTCCTCGAGGACATCGCGAAGCCAGAGCTGGGCCGAGCCAATCAGCAGACCTGTGCCATCCTCAGAGCCGGCGTGCAGGACGCGTACTTGCAACACGGCGTCCTCAATGGGCATACCTGGCGGCAAGGGAAGGAGGAAGGTCTGGTTCCAGAGGGGGGAGGAGCCACCGAAAGGGTCCGCTAGTGTGAAGCATATGCAGCTGTAGTGAACCCAGACGGCGGCGTAAGGCAGGAGACGTCCGCCGCCCTGGACATTTTCAAGGCGATTGGCGCCGATGAGTTTAGTCTCGACAACGTGGACGGAGGAGGCCATATTCGAAGCAGCGGAGTTGAAGAGGCTTGAAGGTGGCGGAGGGTCAATGCGCTGAGTGACGCCGGACGGGAATGCTTTTTAGTTTTTATAACGAGGCAAGCCGTAAAGCAGGCGAGATGAGCTGGCGGGCGGAGTTGAAAGGGTCTGTACTTTGAATCGCTACTCCCTACTCCCTTCTTTGAACTCAGAAAGGAGAAATCTGGGGCGCGCGTACGACAAAATTTTTGTTTCAGAAATTGATTTCTCGATTTTCTATCCCCCGCACAAGTTTACGAGCGTTAAACTTGTTTGATAACGACTCAAAATTTACTATTTTCGGAATGTAAAACTGTTTGATAACGAGAATAAAATTTATATTTCAGGGAATATAAATTGATTAGATAACAACATAGGAAATCCTCAAATACAAAATAATAGTTGAAATAATACTAAAATAACATAGGAAATCCTCAAATACAAAATAATAGTTGAAATAATACTAATACATTACAAAAGTTGAAAATACAATTTCATGGAATTTCCTATTACATGTGCTTACGTTTCCTATTACGTAATATTTTCTTTCGAAAAATAAACAACGTGGCAAAAAGAAAATCAATTGAAATTCAATTGTAGTGAATATGTCGTTATGTTTTTGTCGAAATTGATTTCACATTAATCAAATAAGTCTAATGATAGCCATGATTATAATAGTCTAATCTCCTAAAAAAAATCCTAACGTCAAGTCTAATTCCAATTTCTTTCCAAATTTTGTTAAAAAAATCCTCACCATGTTCAAAAATCGTCACCAATTTTTTTTTTTCAAAATTATCAACACTAGGATTATTTAAAAATTTATTATCAAAATCTGTATTTTCATCAACACTCTTACAAGAACAACAGATTCCTTATTATATCTTTTTTTCCTTATAAAAGAAAAATCGAATGAAATCCTAATGATTTGACCCATTTTTACCGCCTCAATATAAAGTTTATGATTAAAAAAATAGTTAGCAAGATAAAAGAGTAGATGAAGAAAGATTCGTTAGATATGAATATGGCAAATTGACTATTACCATGCGTGAAATTTCTTGCGTGCAACAAATGAAGCATTGTTCATTCAATTCCCACCATTTGGCCCAATGGTTAAGATTTTCAATCAATATTAATTGAAATGATTATATTAAAAATAATTAAAATATTTTGGACTAAATGAACTATTTCTATTTCTATTTCAATATTAGTGATCTAAAATATTTTGGACTAAATTGAAAAGTTGAGAAAAAAATTTTCTATTTCGTAAAGCGAGAAGTTAAAAATTTCAAACGATTTCTTCGATTTCTCTATTTCGGAATAGAAATCTGTTTAGAAATAGAGAAATCAAATTGCTACCAAACGCAATTTACATTCCAAACCTATTTAGGGGAACAGAGAAACGGAGAAATCGAGAAACAAAAATTTTATCACGCGCGCCCTATTGGTCGCCCTGCGGGACCACCAATCACTCTCTATCCTCAGGAGGCACTAGGCACCACCATCCACGATCCTTCCCCCATCTTGCTTTTTACTCGACACTTTGGAGCAGAGACGAACTCAGGCGACGATATTCCTTTCCGAAGGCATATTAGATGAGTTTGGTCTCGACTTCCAGAAAATATTGGACCAAAGTTTATAAATTATTTATGTCATTTTCCCTTTAATTAAAGGTTATGGGTTTTAACTTTTCAATTTGATTGATAAAACTCACCATTTTAGATTTAAAAGGTTTAAATCAATTGAAAATTCAATTTAATCGATAAGTAAGGAAATGTTACTCTTTTTTTCTTGGGTAAAAAAAAAAATCAATTTAATTGATAAGTTAATTTCTTATTTTTGTTTTGGTTTATGTACTTTTATTGTATTTTCGTTCGAGTGAGCTTTGACTTATTGGAAGTTTACTCTTTTCTTACACTTCAAGGAATCACGTTCAAGCTGAAGTCATAGACTTGGTCAAGCTCAAATCAAATGTCGAGCAGCATTCGAGTCTAGATAGTCGGGCTTAACTTGCGTTATGAAGTCGTGTCTCACTCATTACACCCAAGTTCGGCCATATATACTCAACTCCGCAATCAAGAAATCCTAGCAAAAGGAATAAAAAATAGAGAAAGAGAGATTGGACAATGAATTTTAATTTATCGTGAGAATAATAATCTGTTTTGAACCACAAAAAAATTAAATAATAAATAATTATAAATTGTTGTAGAGTCTATTCTTTCAAGGATTTGTGACTTATAATAAGTTATTATTTTGATGGTAGACTAAAGAATGTTATGCTAGCAAAATTCTTTTAATAAAAAAAAAAAATCTACTAAAAAAAGGAAAACCTTCTCTATATGAATCTTTTTAACAATAGCACTATTCGAATATGCTTTCTCTCCAGACAAAGAGTCAAAGGGCTAAATGGACAAATAGAGCTCGAAAACTAGAAAAACTATAAAGAGTAGAGAAAGAGATTCCATTCTTCTTCTTCATCCGCGAATTGAGCTTCTCCCGATCTGAAAGGTAAGATTTTCAACTTCATTATAAGCAGAATAGAATGTTCAGCTAAGGGAGTTGGGAATTGATCATAAAATTCCCACAAATGGAATGAGAAGTGGGCCCATGTAAATGATCGAGACCTCGCAAACAACAACGCTCCTTCCCCATATGGAGTTCGGAACCCAAAGGCAATCGTTGAGTGAACTCTATAACGGTGATTCCACACCAGGCTCAATACAATAAATAATTGAATAAAGGGGCTCCTAAACTAAAAAGGAGACCCCCGGTAGTTGGGGGGGTCTAATTCCAAACTTTTCTCTCGAGTATCCCCCCAAACAAAAAAAAATGGACGTCACTTTGGGACACATGCATATAGCCATCTCGCGTGACTAAGGGCGCGTATAACAACATTTCTATTTTTTTATTTCTTTATTTTTCTGTTCCCAGGAACATATTTGGAACAAAAATTTGTTTGGTAACGCAATTTCGTTTTCTATTTAAATGATTTCTATTCCAAAAATAGATTTGAAGTAGAAATCGAAATTAAAACTTTTAACTTTTCTATTTTTGGAACACAAATGAGAAATCAATTTTTTTCATCGTTCATTCTCGTCATCGCTCATCGCCCACTTGTCGCCCGTGGGATGCCATACGTCCGCCGCCGGTTGCCGGCCGCTCGCCATCGACCCCAACCACCAGCCGCTGCGTTCTCGGCCACCGAACTTCGGTCGCCCGTCACCAACTGCTAGTCACCGGATGTCGGACGCCCACGGGTTGTTGGCCGCTCATTGCCAATCATTGGATGTCGGAGGCTCACCACCAACCACCGGATGTCCGCCGCCGCCATGCCGCCACTCGCCATCGGTCACCGGATGTCCACTGCACATTGTTCGGACTCCGGCCATCGGCCACCTGCTGTTGGCCTCCAGTCGCCGAACTCTTGATGTCGAATGTTGGACGTCGAACCCCGAACGTTGGATGCCGGTTATCGGTTGCCGGACTCCGAAACTTCGGCCGTTCGTCGTCGGTCACCAGACTTTGGCGCCAGACGCCGGATGTTGGACTTTGGCCACCGGACGGTCATTGCCACTCCTAGAAATAAAAATTTTATTTTGTTATCAAACAAATTTTTATTTTAGAAATAGAAATTTTGAATTGTTATCAAACGCATTTATTTGCTCAAAAATTCGTCCATTGAATAGAAATTAATAAATTAATTTCTAGTAAGAAATTGATTTATGTTCTAGAAATATTGTCATGAGCACCCTAAAAGTAAGCCAAAATAGCTCAAAACTCTTTTAGTTCCACTGAGAAAGTCGAATCTTATCTTAAGAATTATTTTAAAAAAAATGAGAATTATGTTTCACGAAGGATCCGAAGTTCAGCACAATATATGGGGAGAGAGCTTTCCCCCTTTTATCACCCCTAAGAATGCTAGTGGAGACTAGACGACAGAGGAAATCATTACGTTTAATATAGTTGTCGCCCGGCTCTTTGGTCTTAACTGGTGAAGACTAGGGGTGTGCAAAGAAACCGAGACCCACCCAAATCGCCGGAACCGGACCGGAATTGCCCAGAATCGGTGGTTCTTAAGGGAACCGATCCAGTTCATGATTCCAATTTATAGGAACTAGTAGGTACAGGTCCGGCTCCCGGTTCCTTGGGCGGATCCGCCCACCTGGACCGGACCGGTTATATTATAATAATATATTAATTTTTAATATTAAAAAAATTTCCAGACACTTCCTATGATCCCTAATAGCTTCCCCTCTTCTTGCTATCGCCGTCTTCACGTTCGCCAACTCAAGAAGCACCATGTACTGCACGGGTCTAATGTCCTCCACTCTAGAATCTGGAATACAGACTCCCCTTCCTCTAGCTTGGCCAACATCCTATTAGATCTATTCAAATACCCCAAGCTATCGCCAAACCTTTTCAACATGTAATTAGCAGAATCCATCGGCTGCAAAGCCATGGCAACAAGCAAGCTGGGCTTCGCAGCAACGGAGCTTTGCATAAACCCTTGTAAAACCCTTAGGCAGATAGGGTTTTTGCCAGGAAAACGAAAGGGAAAATGATTAAAAAAAAAAAAGTTGCCAGCTCCTGTTCCGTTTCTGTTTCTAGGTGGTTGCTGCTCCATTGACTATTAAAGATCAGTTCCATGGATCCATCCGAGAACCGGACCAGACCGGCGGTTGGGTTCCCGGGTGGATCCATGCAACAAATAAACAATTCCTGATTCCAATTTTTCGAAACCGATGACGAGTGGTTCTCAGTTCTAAGTCGGGAACTGCCTGCCCAGACCATGCATACCCTTAGTGAAGATTGGACCACAGACGTTTAATGTAAACTTTCCCAAGCACGTACCTCGGACAAGAGAAGTCAAGGCGTTTAACCGCCACTGCGTGCATGGCAGTTTCTCGGAAAACAAACAACTCGTTACAAAAGCAATTATTTTTTCTTTTGGAGTCAGAACAAAAGCAACAAGTTTAAGGTACGCAAAGGATGGATCAGTCAGTTTTCTAGGCCCACCTGATTGAAATGAAAAATTAAAAACGCCGCGTGAGTATCTCGCAGTTTGTACTGGTGGTCCTGCTTTGGCATTTAAGAAGGAATTGTTCTCGAACGTGAACGCAAGCCCCCGAAAAATCCGAGGAATTCACATCAGAATACAATAAAATTTTAAAAAGAAATAGACTCATCGAAGAACAGGCCAATTGACTTCACTCCATCTCGAGATTAAATGGCCTGGTTTTGGGTTCGTCCATGGCGAATTTATGGAGTAAACGGCCTCTTGATTCCGACTGTTTCAATTTTCCAAATCCCAAGAGGCGCAACACGACCGATATCGACTCGCCGGTTCTGCAGCAAGAACAGCAAGGCCTACATGGTTCCTTTGATTCTCCGGTCTCCCAAGCTCGACACTGATTCCCCCGGTCCTACCTATGTGCTGACATGACACTTTCCGATGGTGGTGACCGGCGATAATTTAAATTTCAAAACGATGTGTTCGGAATCCATATAAGATTGCTAAATTCAATGGAGCGCCGATATGATTCCCCCACGCAGTTACAGCGCGAGGCAATTGGAGGGGCCAAAAGTCAATTTATCAACCAACAATAATAGTTTCTACGTGACCACGTGATGATACCGATTGGGTGCTTGAGTTGGGATAAGTACCAAAAAAGTCACAAACTTATTGCGGTTGGCACCAATTCGGTCTAAACTTTTCAATTGGACCAATTCAACTAAATATTTTAATATTGGTACCAATTCGTACATCCGGCCAATTTTTTGGCCGGCGCCGACGTGGATGTCGGCGACTGACCCAGGATCTTGCGTGGCAATTATTATTATTTTATTTTTTCGAATTTTTTTATTAATTTTTATTTTTCTTCTTCTTCCGGCGGTGGCGGCGAGGCCATGGCGGCCATCGCCCGGGCGGAGGCAAGGGCGCGAAGCCCTTGCCGACCACCGTGAGGGTCGCGACCCTCGCTCGGCCTCGCCGAGCCCGCCTCACCCACGGTTTAGCCTAGATTTGGGCGAGGCCGGCCTTCGCCATCGGAGTAGCTGGTGATTGCTCGCGGCTTTCGCTCATGGAAGGAGAAGAAGAGCAAAAGCCGCGGGGACGAAGCGGAGGAAATCGAGGTTGGGAGCTGGGCTAAGCCGTGGGCGAGGTGGCCTGGGCAAGGCCAAGCGAGGGCCGCGACCCTTGCCTCGCCCTGGCGATGGCCGCCATGGCCTCGTCGGCGGCCCGGGAGAGGCCGGTCGAGGGCCGCGACCCTCGCGACGACGGGCGAGGGCTTCGTGGCCCTCGCCCGGTGGCGGCCGAGCCTCATCGGAGGCTTGCCGGCCACCGCTAGGAAGAAGACGAAAAGAAAAAAAAAAGAAAAAAATTAATAAAAAAATTAATAAAAAAATTCGAAAAAAAATAATAAAAATTGCCACATCGGCGTCTTGTCACCGGCTAACGTCCACGTCAGCGTCGGCTGGCCAAAATTGGTCGGATGAATTGAATTGGTACCAATATTAAAAGGTTTAGGACTGAATTAGTCCAATTGAAAAGTTTAGAATTGAATTGGTACCGATGCAATAGGTTTAGGACTTTTTTGGTACTTTTCCCTACTTTAGTTTAATCTACCGTATCATATAAAATCAAGGGGAATTTACCTAATGTACTTTAGTGCACTTTCTAGAAAAATCTCATCATATCATTTGAAGAATCTGTGACTTGTCTGGGAACAATAGAAGGGGAAAATTGTAAGAGTGCATTCCGCGCATAAACTCTGGGACTTATAGTATACTTTTTATCTTTTATCTTTCCTTAAAAACACTTGAAATGAATTTCATAATGTTGGGCTTTCTTCGATGTCACTGGTTGGTCTTTTCATGTTCCACGGAGTCAGAGTTTCTACTTTTGAAATTTTAGTGGGGTCGAAGACTACAGGACAGAGCAAATATACATTGGAAGTAAAGTTTTATAATTGTGCACAATATGGAAAAACAAAAATTTGAGTGGATGTGAATCGACCCTAAAAATCCGGTATTTAGAGTCCTGATTGTAGAAGCCAACTTCAATTTGGACTCCTGGAACGGTGGGAATCTCATGGAAATATTTCCTTTTTTGTGTCGGCCAAGTTTCAGAGGATTATTATATTTCCTTGACTCATGCTCTTTGACTGGTTGTTAATGAAAACATGCAATGTACGTATTGTGGTAGTGCGGTTTCGTCGAGTGCTTGGATGGGTTTTCTTCGTTGGTTTATACCAAAAATTCAAATGTTGAAACCGATTAAACTTTATGGTAAGATTTATTATTTTTTGTGATTGAAAGATTATTTCGCAAAAAATTGTAGGGTTAAATACAGCATGAGTCATTGAGTTATGCTTGGAGGAAGCATAACTCATCGTCGAATTATGCGAAGGGAAATTACTAATGATTCGGGGATGAAGCAAGAACATGGTGGGCGGTTATACTAGTACCCAACCAGGGTGATCAAGTCTTCAAGCGAAGGAGAAGGGGGAGAGCCGGGGTGGGTTGAGATCAAGAGCCTCGACAATGAGATGGTTTTTGGGGATACTCACTCGACGTCGTTTCGGATTTGCCCGGTTTTGCGCCGTATGGTGTATACTTCTCGGACAATGATTATCATGTAGGTCGCTATGACAGACACGGTCTGAATTACAAGGACTTTGCCAGTATAGATGATCGAACCTTCAAAGCCCTTTCCTTCGGATCCTTCCGAAAGCCACTTGCCTCCGCCGATTTTCATTGTGCGAAGACTCTTAGAAAGTTAGGGCTATTCATCTCAACTTTGGTTTAGCCACTAATGAGTGATGCTCTGCGGGAATATAACTCAAGCATATGCTTAAGTGCTTCTCAAGTGAACGGGCTGAAAGCTACTACTGAAGAGTGAAGGCCATTTTAATAGAGCGCACAACGCTCGTAAGTCAACATTAATCTCAAATCTAACAGAGGCTTAACGACATATCACACGACGATAAAGACAACATATCTTAGGAAAGAAGACTTCACTTAACATATAATGCATCATAGAACCAATGGCTGCTAAAACAAGCAAAGCAATACTCAAATCAATCCCTCAGGATCAATCTTAAACCCAAGCCCAAACTGCCACTTAAAAATCACGATAGTTTAGGAGAAAATCATGTGCTCAAATAGCTAAAGTTGCAAGGCGGGACATAAATTCATCATGTTCTAAGACCAGAGTGCATCGGACGCTTGAGAAAATCATTAGATTCGCAGTGCATCGAATTTCTGCGTAATCCAATGATACTTTCCAAGTGCCCGGTACACCTGATCCTCGAATTATACGAATTTTTGGGTCCCCTGAAAGTTTATTGATAATTAGCTACTCGAGCACTGAAGTTTTCCTTTTTTTTAATCTTTGTCACTTAATATAAGGTGACTTAAGGCTCAAGAAACTCCCGGTCCATCTGCAACTTCTCCAAGGCCCCAGCCTCAAGACTGATCTCCACATCGATGCTCCTCCCGCCGCTCTTCCCCTGGTACAAGTACACCATCCCGTCGAACCGGTTGTTCGTCCCGCTCCGCACCCCCTCGGGTCGCCCCCACCCGAAGTCCACCTCGTACACCTTGAACCTCGGCGAGCTCCCGACCGCCACGCAGTTCGGCCCCGCGTCCTTGTACTTGAATATCTTGGGCTGGCTCTCCC
The DNA here is from genome assembly GCA_014182395.1 of Eucalyptus sp. ANBG9806169. NCBI lineage: Eukaryota > Viridiplantae > Streptophyta > Magnoliopsida > Myrtales > Myrtaceae > Eucalyptus > Eucalyptus sp. ANBG9806169. Next base: position 2,303,915 of record CM024583.1, read on the forward strand.
ACAGCTTGTTCCGCTCATCGATGGCCTTGGCATCGTGCGCGAGGATGGCCTTCTGTATGATGGCCGCGCCGAACTCCGGCGGGTGCGCCAGCAGGAGCCCCGCTGCGGTGCCAGTGAAGATGGCCTGGATGAGGTTCCCGAAGTAGGCCTCCGGCATTGGCGGGTCGACCCGCTGCCGACAGTCGACGAACACGGTGAAGACGGTCACGTCCTCGGGCTTCAGGCAGCGCGCCTTGGTGACGTGGTGCCAGATGTGGACAGACAATGCCTGGAAAGTGGAGAAGGGCATGGAGCCACCCGACGGCGTGCTGGCGTTGACCATCGACTTGATCTTGTCGATGGACGATTCAGAGAAGCGGAAGACTCTCTCGCGGAGCGGGGGCTCCGGCGGGTCGGACTGGCCGCCGTCGGATGACAAGGCAGAGGGATTGGGCAGGAGGGACGGGTCGAGCTTGACACGGGTGTTGCGCGACTTGGTGCGGTCGAGGAAGGGCGGGGACGAGACGGCGGGCGAGCCGCCGCAGACCTGGGCCCACGAGCTCATGAAGTGCCACGTGGAGTTCCCGTCGAGGATGGCGTGGTTGAACGCGCACCCGATGGCTAGACCGTCCTTCAGCTTGGTCAACTGGGTTCACCATAATCTTCGGTTAGAACGTGAACAGGCATAGTAATGTCCACGAATGCAAGGGATTGCCGACACATCTGACTTATGTTGAAAGACGATTGTTCTTGAGTTGAAGACGATAATTTTCAATACTAAAACTACATTAAGTTCGGGCACATTTTCCTAGAAAATTCTCAATTTATGTGCACATTTCCTAAGAACACGATTAAGAGAATGTGCCAAATGCTATCCGGTGGAACACAGGAAACGATGACACGTATGTGAAGATAACTGGTATACGTTGTGTACCTAAGCGAGGTGGGAAAGTGGTATACTTTATGGATTACATTTTAGCTTATAGTTTAATCATATAAATGACGTCATAACTTAGTGTCCTAAAGCATTTACGAACTTCAAGAGATAAGAGAGGACGACGAGTGGGTGGTCTCAGTGGTTTAATGGTCCACAAGCTCACTGATGAGTCAACACTAGAACGAATATAGCGGCCAAGTGGTTGGTGGTGAGCATCAGAGGAGCATTCAATGTACAGACTGTATTATCAGTTATCACATATAAGTAATGCGGAGTCATATTGACAGAGTATCCTTATAAGTGCTAAGCATATCTAACAAGGAGATCACTGACCCTCGGTTAGAAAAGGGTCAATGGCGATCTTGAGTTAGATACGCAATTCTCTTGTTTAGCCGATGAGGGTACTGAACAGCCGAAAAAAATAAACCCTAGTTCTCTAAACTTAACCACGAGAACTCTGATTTTCAACTTTATAACTTTAGTGTGCAGCTGAAAAGGTCCTTCGAACTGAATGATTAACATCCCCAGATGTTCTCATGTTTAGAAGAGCATTACTTCATTCACTTGTTGTATCTTTGAGAAATCCTTTTGGAGATTATATTCAAATCGACATCGGTCCGGCTTCACCAGAGCTTCATTGCTTTTTTGGTGTTACCTTCTACTCAACAAAGATCTGGGTGTGCTAACATATATATCTAGGGTTCTGATCTAATATGAGTCAATGGGAATATGCCTAGAATTAACTCCAAGGGTGTCAATAAAAGGGAAATGATTGGGATGCGACGGTCTTGAAAGCACTTGTCCAGATCATTTCAAGGAGCACAATCGACAGCCAGGCAACAACTCCAACTGTATCTTTACCATTTCATAACAACCACATATAATGTATAAATATGGATGTATGTGTATGGCCTGAATCGATATGAAATTGTGACGAAAGATGAGAGAGGCAAAAATAAACATGAACGGGAAATTTCACTCCATTGGGCACTCTGGTTGCATGTGCACGACATTCAATAACATTCATCACACCTCACTGACCCACTTGAATGCGGCAAGACCTTAAAATAAATGGTACACAAGTCAACTTTTTTTTTTATTCGCCCACCTCATTTTTCTAACGTTATCTTTCTCAACCTGCTAAGCAAAACATACATTCTTTTGACAGAAGAATACTGGAAGTGTCATAATTTGTATACGGTCCTCATTTAGTGTCAAATTTTTTTGCCGGATCGTTTAAATGCCAAATCGAAAAAAAAAAAAAAAAAACGATCACTTAAGTGTTAATCGTGAGAAATTCCAATAAAAAATAATACGTGGCTTTTGACTTGACATATTATTTAAAAAATTTATTCTGTGTGGTATTTTGCTTGGCACTGAAGTGATTTTTTTTAATAATGACCAATATTAAATGAGCCGTACACAACTTTTGACACTTCTAATGTTATTCTCCCTACATTCTCCTTTTCAAATGCCATTTAGACAGATGCTTCGTATGCTGAAGATTATATGACAGAGCGAATGCGTAACGATCTCTCACGGCCAGCCTAGACAACGACTAATCTACAATCAATTACATCAGCATCAAGGTCGTTTTCTTCGTGTTACTTCTCTTCTCGGCATGTTGGGACAATCTAAGTTTAAGAACGAGTGAAGACTCAACTATTACATGCCGGAGTTCCACTATTCTGTCAGGCAAAACCGCATCATTTGGTTATGTTTGATAGTACACACTCCTAATCAATGTACATAGGCCCTGCGGTCACGCGACTGGAGTAGACCGTGCTCACTAAAAACATAAATACGAGTATCTAAGGATGATCATCACCGAACTCTTAGCTAAAACAAGAAGTATTATGACCTAGGCCATTAGCAAAACATGATGGTACTAAGGAAAATTTTCTTCTGCTGTCTTAGCCGGAGTGCTGTTCACATGATGGAAACAGTTTGCACACAGCGTAGATCAATACAAGTGCAACTCAGTGATGCAGACATGCTGGGAACTATTACTCTGTGTTAGCACGGGAATTTCAAAGCTGATCAAGTCGTGCACTTATGGACTGAAGCTTTTAATAGGTTAATAAGCATATATAGTTATGTTTAATATACAATTCAAAGGATAAGGAATTGTGATGCGGATAATGCACTTCATAATAAGGTTAAAAAGAGAAGGCCACAGAAGAATGTTCGAAAGATAAGATTACGATCGAACCTGAATAGCCAACAAAGGCCTGTGAAGCCCCTCCAAGTTCAGGATGCCATTGTAAGGAATGAAGTCCTTGAAAATGCTGGTGCCCTCCTCAGCTGCCAAGATCTCCACGGTGACCGCCTCCGCCACCATCTCCACCACCTCGACGCCGTCCATGTTATCGTCATACTCCACCCTGAACACCCCTTCCTCATCCTTCCCAAGCTTGCCGGCAAGCTGGTAAAACTCTTCGAGCACCAGCTCCAATCCATCCTTGAGCTTCGCCACCATGCCCTCGAAATCACCACCCTTGTAGAACATCAACTTCTGGTTGTAGAAAAATGCCAGGTACGGAAGATCAAACGTGACCAACTGGCATTCCTTCCTCCCGAGCTTCTTCCTGGGCTTGACATGGGTCTTCTTGATGGTCTTCAAGCTCACCACCATCTCATCTTTCATCTTGCCTTGATGACCCGCCATGATTGAGAGACTATAATGAGAACTGATGGAGAGAATGAGATGAATGAATGAGAATGCTGTATGCAGTGTGTAGCAAGTAAAAACTGGAGGGTTGGGTGAGGGTTCTTATACAAGAGAGCGTTCGTGGTTTTAAGGATGTGGTTGGGGTGCATTTATGTTGTTCATGAAAGCGGTTGTGACAAATTAATGTAAGGCTCTTTCACTCTGATGTTGTGTATAGGTGGTGGTTGCGTTAGAAAGTGAACTCAACAAGCAAATAGTAAACCTCAATCAAGATCCGTGTGCAGCTCACCACGTTAGAGGTCAATTTCTTTGAATTTATAACCAAAAAAAGGTAAAGGGTTTCATCCAAATATATTAAATGGGCAGAACAACCGCGCGACAATAAAGAAACCGTGCATCCACGTAAGAAATTGAAGAGACTTAGATGAAAAGTTGAACAAGTTGACTTTCTGTTGGATAAGAAAACTGACAAAGTATTTAATGTAGTCTATCAACTGCTCACCGTCTAATTATATCTCTCACCATAAGCATATATATGGCCCTGAAGCTACTGCTGACTTTATTTGAGTTACATTGCCGTCTGTTAATTCTGTTTGTCCTAAGATTCTACGAGGAAATCGAAAGAAACCCAACAATTTTGGCACATTAATCTGTCTTGCACGAAAAGAAGCCCGTTTTAACTACGCTTGCTGGTGCCAATTACCTGCCAGAGAAGGGCCGAATTAAAGAGGGAGGGTGAGATATGATTAAGGCTAGGGTTGATTGAAAATTTATGGTGTGCAGGGTTGATGGGGTCTGAAGTGGTACGAGTATAAATGTTTGGTGGAACCCAATTTAAATTCGATCACATCGAAGACTTAATCTAGAAATATAATCACGGGAATCATTTTGATGGCAAAGGTTATGTGTACAAAAGCGACCATATTTGGATAGTCTCAGTTAAATAATGGGACCGGCCAAATTCGAACCTATAAGGAGCGAGGACACTGAATTCAATGGTTTGAATATAACATGAGAAGACCTGCGACAATTTAAGTTTTGATTGAAACTGTAGTATAACCACGGTTGTCACACTTTCTCAATTCCGATACAGATAGATCCTTCTCATATTGCTATATCCGCACCATGAAAATCAATTAGGCAGAAACCTAAAACAACATTATAAGCCCATTTTATATCTTGAGTTTAAAGACTCATATGGCGTAAGGGCATTTGGCCCGACTGAATCAAGCCAATCTTACTATGTAAGAATGTTTAAACTGTTCCCGAGTGAGTTCTTTCCTTGTTTTTTGGAATTTTTTTTACTTTTCATCCCTGTGCTTTTACATTTCTCCTAATCAAATTCACATGCTTTTAATCTGTCTTTTTATTCTATGTTCATAAATTTTCTAATGACATGCCACCGACACCAAGTCCAATTCAATCCAACTGATGTAACTATCAGATGACATTATCTTTGAGTTGGCCTCTTTAAGACGTTTGTACTTTAATGCTAGAAAAGTTGGTAATCAATCAACTATTGATAAATTCATATATAAGTTGGTAAATAAGAAAAACAAATAAAAGTTGATAATAGATAAAAAAAAAAAAAATTGATAATTTGTAAACCATCATAAAGATAATTTTATAAAAGTGCTAGTAACTCGCCAACAAGTTATTCAGAAATCAGATGACACTTACTCAACTTTTTAAAAAGTTTATTAGACATTACAGTAGAATCTTCTTGATACCCGATTCTTATCATAAACTTGACGTGGAAGATGTTTAAGTCGATCACCTTCCATCCTATGCAAATGTTAAGCAAGTACCAATTGAGTAGTATAATCAAGTTAGGCATGTCGATCCAATTTTAAGTTTGAGGGAACTAAAATGAAGTTATGGCGTCCGCGGGCAAGGTAGCTTACTTCTTTCTAGAAAAAGGAAATTGCCTTTAGGCTCCATCCTTAACTACTATATTAGAATAATTCCATGCCAGAAAAAAAAAAAAAAAAAAAAAAAAAGTTTCCTTGTGCAGTAGAAATTAGGGGTGTGCAACCAAATTGGATATACCCGGGAACTCGATCAACCCACTCGAAAAATAGGGTCGAGAATCGGTTCCAGTTGAAACCGGTTCGGGAACCGGTTCCGAGTGATTACCTGCCCAGAAACCAGTTCCCAAACCGGTTTTGGAATAGGTTTTGTAAGTAGAAGTCCAAAACCTTATTTTTTTCCCCTAATTTCTATTTTTACTCCTGTAATCACACGGCATTTTTCCTCTTGGCTCTCTCAAACATGCATGGCACTCTTTCGTCATTCCTCTTCCTCACTTGCTTCCCTCCCTCACTGGCTCACTCTCGCACCATCCGACGGATGGACGGCGTTCGTCACCGCCAAATTCTTGTGTATCATGTGGATCGGCTCACCTAATTTCTCTTTTGTAGGAGGAGTTATGCTTGCATAAATGAACAGTTTCATGTGATAGTTATGGGAATAAAAATAATATTAGACCCATATTTATTGCTAATATTTATGCAAAGTTATGATTTTTGTTTTGGCTTATGATTTTATTTATGATAATTAGCACTGTAGATCCTTAATTTTTCATTTAGTCAAATAGTTCATATATTTATTTATAATAAGTGCTTAATGTTTCAATACAAATTAGGAGGATTACGTTATTTTTTCGCGTGTTAATGAAAAATTTGAATTCTTATAGGATATTAGGAGGTTGCAAAATAGATTCCAGTGGAAACAGAATTGATCTTGAAATTGGATCGGAAAAACAGGATGGGTCGGGTACAAGGTTCAATACAAACAGGGTTGGGTACAGGGTCCAAAAAAGGGGAACCGGTTATAACAAGGTCGGGTACAGGATCTAGGTCTAGACCCTACCCACCCTAGACCCAATCACCCTTAGTTGAAATATTCAATAAAAAGCTTCCTATTCAACTTTGATCTAACTTGGCGGTGGACTCTTGAATAGCACTAATAATGAAAATACTTAGATGGTCGTCTTCATGTCAGATTTAATGTCCCACTTGGCATTTAGGCACCGTGCAATGAATCAGCAAGCTGTCAATTGGGCCTGGTGGGAATTATTAATGGACCCCTCAGTTCCCTTGTGGTAAGCCGTCCATATGAGTTTGAGTAATTGTATCGCCCTTTCCTTCTTCTTTTTCTTTTAACATATAAATAGTAAACCAGGCCTCCAGATTTGCCCGCTTTATTTTTGCACATGTGTTCACCTCGTTCATTTTAGGTTGAACATTCCTACACCCCCGCAAGGTTGTGTTTGGTAAGACGGAATCAAAGCTCAAAATGAGAAGGAGCTAAATAAATGGCTCGACACGTAAACACTTACTCGTGCATCAACACAAATTAATAAGGTTCATATTACGTTCATCCTATTATATTCACTCGCTGTGGATGAATTCAAGAAAAATTGCGAAACAATAATAAAAAATTATGATGACCCAATACTCGTGTTTAGTACCGGGTGAGAGGGAGTTCGAATGATAACAAGGGTTTTTTCATGTATCTTGCAAGACTTACGATAGAAGAGCAATCCCTTAAAAATAAATTTAGGATTCATTTATTTCACTAAAAATTTCTTGATGAAAATAAATATCTTTTATGAGAATCATGAAAAATGGTTATTTTTATTTATTTGGTGATTTAGGAGGAGTGATTTCATTCTTGTGAAAATGGGAAGTCGTTTTCAACCATCAAAGTTTTTTTTTTATTATTTTCAGTCCATGCAAAACTTTTTTTGTAAAGTGATTAATTTATCATCCAAATATCAGAAAGTAAAAAAATAATTTTTGAAACAGTTTTTTCTTCAAGTAAACAGTCCTTAAAATAATGGATGCGCTGATGTGTTTGGGTATTCACATATAATCATGTAACGATCAAGTCGCGCGGAAGTGGGGACTCAAGAAGGAAGCCACCAGCAAAAACGACTGGAAACGACTTGCATTTAATTCCTAAGATGTTTTTTTGGTCGGTTAATTCCTAAGATGTTGAACTTTTGTTGATCGATCGGACATTCAATTTCGCGCGATTGGGGGTGAAAGATATACATAAACGGTGCATGATGCAATGTACCTGCTTTTGCAAGCTTTTGCAAGCTTATGCATTAATTATTAGCTATGGACCACGGGTTCCCCGATTCCATCATCTGTCGGTGGGAACAGTTCATGATGCCAACTCTTTCTTTGCGACGTCGAAGTGACTATTCCGAGCATCCAAATCTTACATGAAATAGATGGGACCTCGATTGGACAAAGGCAGAGACATGGTGCAACTCGATACCGGAGGAGGAGCGGCGATGAGGGTCGCGTCGAGTCGAGGCAAAGGGGTCGGCCGAAAGCAGAGGCAATAGCGATCGCCACCGAGCACGACGCCTGGCGGTGGACAGGAGGTGGGGAAAAGGTTCATGATCCTAGACGGTGCGAACGCCCCTTGCCCAAGTCTCAACCACCAGGAGTGTTTTCAATGGTTGCTTTGATTTGGTACCTACATCCAACATGACGGTGCCATACCAATTTTCAACGCTTTTTTACTGCGCAAAATTCCAAATCTGGCATTATCACGTGGACTCAGCGTGGCCTCACATTGTACCTGGATTAGGTAGAAGAGAAGGTAGAGGACTCAGGACAAAATTTTCAAAGATGCAATCACATCAAAAAGGCCCAAGTTCTTCTAAGGCTTTTTCCATATTATAGAGTGACTCGATGCGATCGAAAAGCAAATAAGATGGTCGATTGCATTATTGAAGCTCAAAGAAGAAAAGTCCTTCCTCCAAATAAAGGACCTTATAACACTCTTAAGCCCGTTGGGATCTTCTTTGCTCTGGAGCTTCATTTATGTTTGCTCAATCTTCATCTTAATGAATGAAATCATCTTACCGACCAAAAAATCACATCGCATGACATTTGCTCCCCAACTACTTTCTCCTCCTCACAACAGTGATTTCACTATTTTGTTTTGTAATGCACGATATTTGAACTTTTATATTGAATATAAACTATCTCATTCATTTCACGTCAAATAATAGTCCATCTCAAATCATTGCTTAATGTTAACGGATAATTGTTATGTATCATCATTTCACCGGCCACATCAAGCACAAATGTCTAGGCGCTCAAAAAAAAAACAGAAAGAAAAAAAGAAGAACATTCTCGTCTGTTCAAATTAATAATTTCTTTTAATGTACTGGATTACGTGCATATATAAGAAAATTTCATAAACGTTGACATGTAATGGGCCTCCTCCTCCACCACCTATCATGTAGAACGGCCCATTTCAGTCGATGCTAGCTATATAATATAAATAAAAATTGATAAACTTGAGGGACTTTTCTCCCCTTCTTTTCCGCGAGTTTTATTTTGTACCATTTACTCTTTTTTTGGAATATTTTCCACTCGGCCTCACGAAACTTTTCTATTATTTCGAGTGTTAAAGTGCATGTTTAATCCTTTAAATTTTAGCGTTTGTGAGATACCCTCTCTAACTTTTTGAATTCGTGCCATTTGGTTTTCTAAGTTTATTTTGTGCAACTAAATCATCTAACTTGATCAAGGCAGTATAATCATATCCTTAAGTCAACCACTTTAACTAAGTTGTCAAATGAGTAAACGACGTGGCACTGCTTATGTGGCAGAAAATGACGAGCGATGCTAATCTCGTGCTAAACGAGCAGGAAACAAACATGAAAAATAGAAGGAAAAAAAAAGATGTCCTAACTTGATGATATTAGTTTTAATGGATAAATAAAGTACTTGATTGCGCAAAATAAAAAAAAATTAGGGATGCTGAATTGGACAAATCTAAAAGGTTTGAAGACTTGATCGCAAAATGAAAGTTAGAAAATCGAATTGCACAAATGCTAAAATTTAATGATATATGATATATGATATATATCAAGCAAATGGTCTCCACTTTTTCACCAGATTTCTAAGTAATTTATGCTAATTACTCAATTATTAAACTCTATAACACGCAATGATTGAACGATGATATGCTCCAAACTTAATTTAAAACGCTTGTAATGCTTGATTCGTCCCTCGTTTTAGATCCATTTTGACATTGGGAGTAAAAGCAAAAGTTGACATAGAGAAAGATCAAGAGACGATATAACTCGTCCCATGATACAGATGGAAATCGGAAGCACCTATCGAGACAAACAATAGTGAGTGACTAATAGTAGTCGTCGAGGTCGTCTTGAGAGTCTTCGCCGTCGCCGTCGCCGTTGTCTTGGCCATCGTCGCCATCGTATTGGTAGTCGTTGCCGTGGCCGCCGTGGTCTTGATAGTCATCGCCATCCCCGTAAACTTGGCCATCATCACCATTGCCACCATGGTTTTGATAGTCATTGCCGCCGCCACCATCGTCTTGATAGTCATGGCCACCACCGTAAACTTGGCCATCATCGCCATTGCCACCATGGTTTTGATAGTCATTGCCGCCGCCGCCGCCGTCTTGATAGTCATGGCCACCACCGTAAACTTGGCCATCATCGCCATTGCCACCATGGTTTTGATAGTCATTGCCGCCGCCGCCGCCGTCTTGATAGTCATGGCCACCACCGTAAACTTGGCCATCATCGCCATTGCCACCATGGTTTTGATTGTCATAGCCGTCGCTGCCGTCGTCTTGATAGTCATCGCCACCACCGTAAACTTGGCCATCATCACCATTGCCACCATGGTTTTGATAGACATTGCCGTCAACATAGTCTTGGCCATCGTTGCCACCGTATTGGTAGTCGTTGCCGCCGCCGCCGTTGTCTTGATAGTCTGGGCCATCGTTGCCGTCGTATTGATAGTCGTTGCCGCCGACGCCGCCATCTTCTTGATAGTCATCGCCGTCCTCTTGGTAGTAGTCGCCGTCACTGTCGTCTTGGTAGGCGAGATCGTCCTCGGCCTTCTCCGCCGCGTGGCCGGTAATCTTGTTCTCCACATACTGAGCCACCTCGGCCAGCGCGAGCCCACCCAACACCCCCGCGAGCCCACCCACGGCCAATCCCTTCCCCATCCCCCCGAACTTGCTCTTCTTCTTCTTCCCCTCCTGCCCGTAGCTCGGCGGCGCTTGGTCGTACGACGTCCCACCGTAGCTCGGGTACCCAGACGGCGGAGCCTTCGGATAGTACGGATCCCGCCGCTCATACCGAGGCTGCTGCGGCGATGCATACGGTTTGCTGTATGCCGACCGGTATGCCGGCGGAGCGGTGTATGCCGACCCGTATGCCGGCGCAGTAGCGTACTCCCTGCTCGCCTGCGGCCTGCTCGCCTGCGGCGGCGGGACCCCATAGGCAGTGGGAGGCGCCCTGTAGCGCGTCCCCCTCACCGCGACCTTGATGTCGACCTTCCCGTGGGGCCTGCCCGAGGGCCGCATCAGCTGGAGGGTCCGCTTCTTGGGGCCGCCATACGCGTTGTCGTCGTCGAGGACATCACGCAGCCTCAGCTGGGCCGAACCGATCAGCGGCCTGGTGCCATCCTCCGAGCTGGCGTGGACGATGTGGACGTGCAGCATGACATCGTCAACGGCGGCGCCCGGGGGCAAGGGGATGGGGAGGGTCTGGTCCCAGACGGGGGAGGAGTCGCCTTCGGGGTCGACACGGGTGGGGCGTTTCTGGTTGGGGTCGGCCCAGACGACAGCGTAAGGCCGGAGAGGGCCGTGGCGGCTGTCGACGTTCTTGAGGTCCTTGGCCCCGATGAGGGTCACCTCGACCTGGTAGCGCGAGGAGGCCATTCGATCTTAGGCGATTCTCGAAATCAAATTCCTCTGGACGAGTCGGGCTGATTTAAAAGGGGCTGCACGACGGGAGAGCTCAACGGGTTAGCAAACACGCCCAGAGCTGATCCGTTGACTGAGATTGGGTAGTGTTTATCTCTCTTCTTTTTTTTCTTCTTTCGTTTTTTGAGTGTTACGTGAACCGCCCACCTAGCTTGCCCGTCTATATTTGATTTGATTAATTTATCTGGTTAGCTTGTTTTTAATTCAATTCTATGGACTCGAGTTGGGGTTTTTTTCTTATAGAAGTAGGAACTTCATCTGATTTGGAACTCCACCTAACCATGTTGAAATTTTCTTGCTTGAGAAGGACACTCAAAATTGATAAGTATTGAGTCATGTCCAAGAATACAATACAAATCAAATATTTGTACCGAGGTAAGCTGACTAAGAAAGAAAAAAGGTTTGCGTAAAAGGATAATGACACAAATGATTCATTAACTTCAATATGGTCCTTAGATATCTTATTTGTTTTTATCTAGTTTGAGGGGACTATTCATCTTAGGTGAGAGAACAAACTACAAAATCAAATTGATAACAACTGTAGACAATACTTGTTCCTCAAGATGCTCTTCTCTAGTTTGCTCTCAGCTCGCCCCAGCCAACACTGAATGCCCTTTGAGCAAAATTTAATGTAGTCATTGTCTTATTTTATGAATCCAACATAAGAGTCTTTGCTCGACCACCTAAGCAAGGAAAGATTGGAGAAAAGAAACATTAGTACTGTGGGGAAAAGAAATCATGAAAAAAGCTCTAGTTCCCTCATCCTTATACATTGACATATACCCATCTTTCTCCAACCTCCCATCCACCCGGTAGGTCTATATGGGGGAATGATAAATCTAAATTGCGAAACACTCATAAGATCATATTACATAAAGTAAAGTAACTAGAGAACTTTGAAGAAGTTGTGTCAATTTACTACTTCTGTATGGCGTATGGAAGTGTCTCTGTGCAAGAGCGAAAACAATATTCCGAGAGCTGAAAGGGATTTATTTATGAACTGGGTCTCTGCAAACGTATCTTCCCTTGTTGCCGAGTTATCCGGCCTTTCACTTCCAGCCAGGCCAATCAGATGGAGACTTGATTTAACGTTACGGCCTCTCTTCTTTTGTTGTACACGCATAGTTAGAACAATGCATGTGCATGACTAAAGCAGGGAAGCAAATACAGAGGCACTTAAAACAAAGAAGGAACAACCAATGAGGATCTGCTGCTTCTTTCATTAAAAGCTGGGGCACCTAGAGCCCGGTTATTTAAGCCGATTCTCATCAATTCAGCCACATCTGAGGACGATTTGACGTGATGATTGCTTGCATCGGGCACAGCTAACTTGTTAGTATTCCAAATCCCAAGCATGTGCAAGTCAGAACCGCGACTTTTTATTTCTGAAAAGAAAAAAATATAGGGTCCACATTGCAAAGAGACACATCGTTCGAGACATGTGACTTGTCAATTGACAACAAGAATATGGGACTTTAATCAATAGCTAATGGAATTTAGGGAACACCAGGCAAAAACATCATGGCGGAACCAAAAAAACAAGACATTTGGAAAGGATATCTGCTCTTATACAGCACTTTCTTCTAAATGACTTGCAAACGGTCACGGTGGGCTAACCGAGTAAATTCCGGTGCTAAACCAAGAGGACAAGATCACAGCTGTGTTTTTGGTTTGGTTTGACTGCGGCTTAAGCTTTTGACGTTAGTGATACACTTTGAATATGGAAATCTGGCTTTCATTTTGTAATTTATCTCAACATTTTATATTGGTATTCTACATTCTATTTTATATATATATTAGAATAATCTCGTGAACTATCTCTTTAGAATAGACTTTTGCTGTATGGATTATTTATAAACAATCTAGCCATCAGCTTGGTGAACCTCAACATATATTTTCTACCATCATAGGTTACTCAATCAGATATCAAGTAAATTGTATGGTAAAACTACTATACGACATGTGAAGAAGCCAAAAAAGTGGACGCAAATCACAAATAGCCCTATAACTGAATCCAAGAACAACCATTTCGGACAGCAAGATCTACAGATAGCAAGAGATTTCAAAATCCAGGAGCACACCAAATCTTACCTAGTATTTTACTTTCAAATATTGTGTTAACATGTATTCTTATAATTAATTTGTACACTCGCAAGAGGGCCTCGATCTCAACATAATTTGCTCCTCAAACATGTTCAAGTGAAAAAGCTTTTTTGAGATTTATCAAAGCCAAAGACAATTCTAAACCAGCTTAGCTCATCAATTTCAAGTCAACCAAAAGACAATGGTGAAAATTTTGACTAACAAAACTCCTCCAAAAATTCACAGAGCAGCATTTGCATAAGATAAAGTAGAACAAATGGTTACCTCAAACCGACAATATTTCTCTAAAATACGCTGACATTATAGTTCTCTCTCCCTCGGTCGTCTTCAAGATAAAGACGAAGGGAAATCACAGAGCAAAACTCAGGCGCAGTAAAAAATAATGGCGAGTTCTCAGATCTGGATCGAAGCCGCTGCTCTAACATTGCTGTTGGTGTCAGTTGACGGACGAGAATTTCGAAAAGGAAGTCGGCCAAGATAGGGGAGCTCTCGTCGAATTCTAAGCTTCTTGGTAATGTCGAAATCTGTCCTCTGTAATCTACTGATTTTCGCATTTCGTTTCAGCGTGAATTTGATCGGCTGCTAGGTCTATTTTAGGATCTCTTGCTTCATATTCGCATTGTGTCTGGATTTTAGTGAGCTTTTGTTGTGTAGGAGCTGTACAATTTTGTGTCGTTGAGCAGACAGTGTTGCTTAGAGGTGATCGATCCCACCTAGAAATCGAAAATTAAGCCGGTACAACTGATTCCCATTTCTAGAATGGGAAATCGAACCGACTAGTATGCTTTGGTTAAAGCATGACTTGGTTTTTATGCACAACTACAAGTTTTGTGCGTGTATTCGATGTAAGACTCTAGGTGTATGGCTTGTCTTTCTGGTCTCTTGTGGTACCTAGCCTTCCATGCAAACGCTTTCAATGTAAGACTCTTATGTCTAGCGTTTGAAGTGAATATCGAGAGTCCCACATCGAATGGGCACGTGAAGATTATAAATCGAGAGTCCCACATCGAATGGGCACGTGAAGATTATAAGAAAAGTTGTGCATAAAAGCCACTAAGCCACACTTTGGCCAAAGCGAGCATTTATTGGCTTATTGTCATTTGCATCTCAATAGCATTGAGTAAATTCTTAATACTTAACTACTGGGTTTGCTCCAATGGCCACCATTTCAATTTGGATGGGGGAGGTTCTGGATGGGGGAGGTGAGAGGTTCGAATCTCCACATTCTCGAGGGGGTTGGGGGTGGGGATGCTGTAATTTCATGAGTGGATTTCGACTCTCACGCCCTGCAAGGAGGCAAGACAAAAGTCTAAGAGTAAGCGTTAGAATATGATTAGAGTATGATCGACCAAAGAAAAAAAAATTCTTAATACTTAAAAGTTAATAAAAATTTTAATTAATAAAATTAAAACTTTTAAAAATGATTGATTCGGTCCTATCTAGGTAGTTCCATCATTGGAATCGAGAATTGGAGAGGTGCCCTTGCGATCAAACCAAATCGGCCAATTTGGTCTAGTCTAGGAAGTTTTCAGTCCAATTATATCACCCTTAAGCCTTTTGGGCTCATTTTCGCTCTGCATTTTCACTTATGTTTATGTTTGTTGCATCTTCATCTAAGGGGATAAAAATCACATCACATCACATTCATTGAATGAACTTGATTCAATGATTTCGTACGTCCCACCCCCAACTACCTTCTCCTCCTCACAACGGTAATTTCGCCGTTTTGTTTTGCATTACATGATATTTAAATAAATTTATAGAATAATTCCCGCAAACACATATAAGCTTGTGTCACGGGCTGAGAGTTCCTTGGCCGCGGAATGAACCATGCGGCGTCTGGCAAGCGGAATTCACTAAGCTAACCCTCGTTCTATTGTTTTTCAGAGAACAAACGGCAAATAACTTCCTTATATGAGATCGCACCACGTCTAGCTTAACTCTAGCGTCTAGTCTATTGAGCGAAACGCAGATCAATTTAGGCTTAACAATTGGTTTCGGTCTACCATGACCTTATCAGAGAGCGGCATCAACTTCCAATCAATTTGTGCACGGGAGGTCAACCTCGCTTTCAGAGTTCCTAAATAATATAATCCTTCTATCCTAGAATTCCTAGCACCAACCATCCTAATGCCACTCCCACAAACCAGTTGTGTTCATCTACTATGCATCCCCACTCTTCACTTGATAATCCCAAGCTTCACTTCCAAGGGTTCACGGGTACAGAAGAATCACGAACCATGACATTCTCCCAAACTCAATTCTGCAATGCCCTCGTTGCGGGCTGTTCTGTGCTTCCCCACATTTCCCTAACTACCAGTGTCACTCCTTGAGACTTACATAGTTGGCAACACTCGCCCAATAGAATAAGCCACTCCACTCCATTGATTGCTTCCCCCGATCAAAGCCGTTCATGAATTTTCAGTCACTTGTGCTCTTCTCGACAAGTGTGGCACTCTTGGCCAACTACACCCTTGTGGAAGCACTTTCTTTCATCTACTAGGCTCCTCTTGATCTCTGCAAGCCAACGGAGGGTCCCCCTTATTAGAAAGGTGATCGCAGACCTCCTTTTAAGATTCGCTCATTGATCTAGGAACGTTATCCCTATTCAGTGAGCAATTCAGTTCTTTCCTATACCCCCATTGCCATCCTAGAAGCTAGACGAGAGCCGCATGTTGTTCGAGCACCACTAACCCCGGCGATCACTCTCCCCCTTCATAGATCGGGAAGACCACAGGCTTTTCTCGAATCACCCATCTACTAGAGGAATCTCGGATTTGATACCAAATTGTCACCGGCTAAGAGTTCTTTGGCTGCGGAACGACTCCCGTGCGGCGCCTGGTGAGCGGAATTCACCAGGCCAACCCTCGTTTCATAGTTATTTTAGAGAACAAATGGCAAATAGTTTCTTTATACGAGATCGCACCACGTCCAACTTAACTCGAGCATCTAGTCCATTGAGCAAGATAGCAAATCTCTTTAGACTCAATAACTGGTTTCAGCCTGCCATGACCTCATTAGGAGAGTAGCATCAGCTCCTGACCAATTTATGCAATGGAAGCTAACCCCGCATTCAGAGTTTTTAAGTAATATATTCATTCTATCTTAAAACTCCTATCATCAACCATCCTAACGTTACTCTCATGGACCAGTTGTGTTCATCCACTTGCATCCTCACTCTTTACTCGATAATCTCAAGCTTCACTCCCAAGAGTTCATGAGTACAGGAGAATCATAGATCGTGACACTTGTCTGATTCATTTTGCATCAAATAATAGCCCATCTCAAATCATTCTCGTTGTTAACCGATAATTGTTATGCCTCATCATTTCACCAGCCACATAACGCATGAATGTTTAGGCGCTCTATAGGAAAAGCATATTCTTGTCTATTCAAATCAATCATCTTTTGCAAGGTATTGGATTACATGCATAAATAAAGAAAATTCATAAACGTTGACATGTAATGGGCCTCCTCATATCATGTCAAGTGGCCCATTTCAGTCAAGGCTAACTATTTAATTTAAATAAAAATTGATAAACTTGAGGGACCCAACCCACCTTCGTTTTCGCAAGTTTTATTTTGTACCGTTTACCATTTTTTTTTTTGTTTAAGTTTTCCTTTCGGCCTCACGAAACCATTCTACTTTTTCAAGGGTTGGGTGCATGTTTAATCCTTCAAAATTTTAGCGTTTGTGAGATTCCGTCCTCCAACTTTTGCTTTGTTTTAGTGATTCCTCTAACTTTTTGAATTTGTGCAATTTGATTTTCTTATCTTTAACTAATCTGTTGAAATGAGTTAAAGACGTGGCAACTATTTAAGTGCCAAAAAATGACAAGCGATGCTAATCTCGTGCTAAATGAGCATAAAACAAGCATAAAAAATAGCAAAAGAAAAAAGATGTTCAAATTTGACGGTATTAGTTTTAATGGGTAAAATCAAATTGCACAAATGCTAAAATTTAAACAACTAAATTTGTATTTAATCTTTTCTTTGATGATATATAATATATTTCAAGCAAATGGCTCACCAGATCTCTAAGTAATTTATGCTAATTGCTCAATTATTAACTCTACCGTACGCAATGATTGAACGATAATGTGCTCCAAACTTAATTTAAAACGCTTTTAATGCTTGATTCGCCCCTCGTTGTGGATCCACATTGACACTCGGAGTAAAAAGCAAAGAAATTGACATAGAGAAAGATCAAGAGACGGTATAATTCGTCCCAAAATACAGACGGTAATCGGAAAACACCAATCGAGACAAACGATAGTGAGTGACTAATAGAAGTCGTCGCCGTCGTCTTGGTAGTCGTCGCCGTCGTCTCGGTAGGCGAGATTGTCTTCAGCCTTCTCCGCCGCGTCGTCGGCGATCTTGTTCTCCACGTACTCAGCCCCCTCGGTCAGCGCGATCCCACCCAGCACCCCCGCGACGGCACCTACGGCCAATCCGGTCCCCATCCCCCCGAACTTGCTCTTCTTCTTCTCCTCCTGCCCGTAGCTCGGCGGCGCTTGGTCGTACGACGTGCCACCGTAGCTCGGGTACCCAGCCGGCGGAGCCGTAGGATAGTATGGATCCCGCCGCTCATACTGAGGCTGCTGCGGGGACGCATACGGGTTGCCGTATCCCGACCCGTATGCCGGCGGAGCGGCGTACGCCGGCGGAGCAGCGTATGCCGGCGGAGCGGCGTATTCCCTGCTCGCCTGCGGCGGCGGGACCCCATAGGCAGGGGGAGGCGCCCTGTAGCGCGTCTCCCTTACCGCGACCTTGACGTCGACCTTCCCGTGGGGCCTGCCGGAGGGCCGCTTCAGGTGGAGGATCCGCTTCTTGGCGCCGCCGTACCCGTCGTCGTCGTCGAGGACATCGCGCAGCCTGAGCCGGGCCGAACCGATCAGCGGCTTGGTGCCGTCCTCGGTGCCGGCGTGGACGATGTCGACGTGCAGCGTGACGTCGTCGACGGCGGTTCCCGGGGGCAAGGGGATGAGGAGGGTCTGGTCCCAGACGGGGAAGGATTCGCCTTCGGCGTCGGCACGGGTGGAGCATTTCTGGTTGGGGTCGGCCCAGACGACGGCGTAAGGCCGGAGAGGGCCGTGGCGCCAGTTGACGTTCTTGAGGTCCTTGGCCGCGATGAGGGTCACCTCGACCTGGTAGCGCGAGGAAGCCATTCGGTCTTGGCGATTCTCGAAATCAAATTCTGTGGCGATCAACGCGATGGGGGATGATGGAAGAGTCGCCGAGATCTCTGCCAGGAATTGGGCAGATTTAAAAGGAGCTGCACGACGGGAGAGCTTAGCGACTAAGCAAACATGCACAGAGCTGATCGGGTTGACTGAGATTGGGGAGTGCTCGACTGGGGAAAGAGAGAGAGATGGAGAAGAAGAAGAACGTGAAAATCGATGACGTTATTGTATGGGGAAAGGTCCAAGTGGTGGGAGAATTGTTTCGTGCAGAATTGTGGCCTGGCCGGCCCTGCCTGCCTGCATGAGAGTTGGCCAGTTGCGTGCTACGCGAAGCGTCATGCTTGCCGCCGGGCGTGCCGGTTGATGTTTGATTTGACTAATTTAACTTGAATTAGCTTATTTTTAATTCGATTCCATGGGCTCAGGTTGGGGTTTTCTTTCAGAAGTTTGGTAATTGATCCGATTCGAAACTCCACCTAACCGCGTTGAAACCTTCTCGCTTGCGAACGACACTAGTTAACAACTAGTAAACTAATGACGAGTTCTGAGTCACGTCCACCAATACAAATCAAATGTTTGCACCCGAGGTCGAATAACTCGAAAGATAAAAGGTTTGAGCGAAGGGATAATGATGCGGTAGTTTCTTCATCTTAACTCAATTTACAATGTAATTCATGAACTTTAATTTGTTCGATGTAATCTCTGAGCTTTAATCTAATCATCCATAAAGTTTTAATTTGTTCAATGTGATCTCTGAATTTTGGTAAATGTTTAAATTATTCCCTAAGATATATGAAAATATCCAATAGTATCATTTAATTAATTTAAATTCAGGCATAATATTGATCATTTTATATGGTTTAGGGACAACATTGATCATTTTCGTATGGTTCATGGACTAATTTGAATATGTACCAAAAGTTTAGGGATCACATTGAACAAATTAAAAATTTAAAATATTTGATTACATATTGAGTTAAAATTTAGAGACCATTTGTATCATTATCTCTTGAACAAAAGTATGTAGAGTCCCTTTGATAGTCTCCTACCATCCACGTCCGTCATGGAGACTCGCCTTCCCCAAAAACCCATAAAAGGGTTAAAAAGGGGGAAAACAATGAATTTTAGGGTGTGTTTGTTTCGCAGAATACATTTTCGGGGAATACATTTTTGGGGAAAACATTTTCCTCAATTTCCGGCGTTTAGTTCACTCGGAAAATGAGTCAACGGAAAATGTTTTCCTAGTCAACGTAAAACGTTTTCCTAACAATGTTTAAATTCGGGGAAAATGATTTCCCTTTGAAAGCACGGAAAACGTTTTCGAATCTACCAAAACTTAAATTTGATGATTGGTTTACAAACAATTATTCTTATTAAAATATATTTTTAAAATTTTGAATTTGAACTTTTTATTTAAAAAAAATTGAAAAAGTTTTAAAAAATAAAAATTCGAATTTCCTTCTTTTCTTTTCTTCCTTTTTCTTTTGTTTTTCTCCACCCGTCACCGGCCACAAGGATGGCCAGTGAGTTCTGGCCTCACCAAATCGGGTGATCTCATGGCCTTCGACAACAAGACTTGAACTTGCCCAAGGCCGATGAGCCTTAAGTTTCGCCAGATCAGGTGAGCTCGTGGCCTCCATCGATGAGGCTCAAGCCTCGCCAGATTGGGCGAGCTCATAGCCTTTAGCGGCCAGCTGATGAGTTCGTCACCTCCGATGGTAGCTGGAGCTCATCCTTTGTAAGCCAACCAGGAACGAATTGCTAGATGAAGCGGAAGGGATGGCGTGAGGAAGCTAAGGAGTGAAGGACAAGAAGAAGGAAAAGAGAAAAAGGAAATAAAAAGAAAGAAAATAAAAGTAAATAAAAAATAACAATATTAAAAATTCGAATTTTTTAAAATTAAAAATTCATTTTTTTTTCCTGCGATAAAGTGAGAAATTATTTTTTAATGAGATCCAAATGGCAAAAACATTTTCAATTATACATCACCAAACAAAGAAAAACAAACTATATTCTTGGAAAATGCTTTCTGAGAAAGCATTTTCCTTTATCATTGAGTTTTCCGTTAAATAAACGTACCCTTAAATAGTCCTACAGTGTAGGCGTGCCTTGAGGGGTCAAGATGGACCTTTGCAGGAAGGTTCTTGGTCATAGTGGACCTTCAAACAAAATTGTGAAAATGACAAAAGATTCAAAGTGCATTTGATTCAATTTTGGGGAAAGCCCTTAGGAAATTATAAAGACCCTTAGTTGAAGGGGTTTTATGAAATGCAAATACCGTTTAGGGCCCGTTTGGTTCGACTTTGGCCAAATGCCATTGGGAAAATGCAAATACCTTTGAGTTAAAGGGGTTCGTGAAAATGCAAATAGCTTTTGGTAAATTGTAATTTTAAAGTGCATTGTGAAACGACTTTGGTGACTAAGCAAACATACACAGAGCGGGTTGATTAAGATTGGGAAATGTTTAACTGGGGAAAGAGAGAGAGATCAAATGTAATATGTATGGTTTTCCCTCTGCAAAATATATCACTTAGAATCCACCCATACCAAAAAAAAACTCTAAATGCCTTCCTTTGTTGCTGTGTTGTAAAGCTAAGATGTTTTGAACTTAGCTCATATGCAAAATTAAGATAAGTAGTTACATTTAAAATGCAAAATCACACGAAATAAGTTCCGCAGCAAATTTCCATTCGATGTAGCCCTTGAGAGAGCAAGTATTGGATATGACAATAAAAGATCGTACAAATGCCACAAACGAATAACCAACATGTTGTCGACACCAGATAATAATCAAACTATGAAATCCAATATGCCTTGTCATTGAATGGATCGAGAATTCTAGACAACATGCTCTTACAATTTTTGAATTCTAGACAACATGCTCTTACAATTTTTAATAAAAAGGAAAAGAAAATGAGCAAAAACAACTAAGTTTATGACTAAATAAATGCTTAATGTACCGACAGAGTTCAATACAATCCAACTAGAGGAATAAGGCAATATGACAATCTTATAGGAAATAATGTTTGCCACTCTTAGCCTCCTCTTTCCTAAGAAAAACGATAACAAATCGATGGGCACGTGGTTTTGACATAGAATAGCCAATCAAACTGAATCATATCCGAGCTCAATCAAAGTTAACTAAATTGCCAATCGAGTTGAGTTCGACATCAATGGCAAATATTAGTAGTGAAAGTGAAGGTACCTCGCCGATAGAGTTGCGGAGAGAGAAGAAGCCGTTGCAATAGAACTTGGGCTTGCGCTTCTGCTTCAAGTGTTTCATGAAGGTGACATTCCATTTAGTCAGAGCTTCCATGGTCATTGGATTTGAGATGAAGATTTCTAAGGATTATTTTGGAGCCTAAGGGAGGACTCCGAGGTCGTCAACCCTGGCGCGTTGATGCCGGGATTGCGCGACCTCGACCAGCCTCTCTACAACAGAACCAAGTGATTGGCAACAACCATCGATGAGGCGAGCGGTGGCAACCAGGCAAGCGATGTCCCCAGCTGAGATGCAAGGCGAATGATGAGAGCAAGCGCACGAGCGAAGAGAGGTGAGAGAAGAGAGAGATTGATATGAGGGTTTTTATGTTAGAAATGGTAAATATGGAATTATGACTAGTGAGTGAGGATATGATTGGAAATTGAAAAAATATTCAGCCAAAATGCCAAATCGGCTAAAGGCCTTTGTTGCATTGAAAAATGGCCGAGCACTAAAAGCCAAAATCCCAAATCACATGGGAATCAAAAAAAGAGAGCCGATTTGAGCTAAAGGCCTTGGGCCTTGGATTCGGCTAAGGGTTTTTAGAGGCCCAAAGGGCTTTGCAAGGCTGTTCCCAAGCGCACAAATGAAGAAGAAGAGTAATAGGAAAAAAGGGGAAAAAAAGTAAAAAGTCATGTCTCCACATTGGACCGGGCTTCGGGCCTCAAACGGCTTTGCAAGGCTGTTCGCACGATCCCGAACCCATCATCTCCCGGAGCTCCAACCCGTGCAGATTTCGAATCCGGGTCGACCCGTTTCTCTCTCTCTCTCTCTCCTTCGATTCCTAAAACCCTACTCAGTTACACGCGCGCACTCTCTCTCCTGTAGCGCCCTCGCTCTGCACTCCCACCGAAAATGCTCGCTCGCTTCCTCACCAGACCCTCCAATCTCCCTCTCCTCTCCATCGCCACCGCGAGGCTCCGCTCCGGCCCCCCTCCGCCGCCGAACCCCGCTCGCTTATCCTCCCTCCTCCGGCGCTTCTCCGCCGATCGCGGCGACGGCGATGGCGGCGGCGGCGGCCCCCGAGATCCCGCGCCCTCCGATCTTTGGAAGCTCTCCGGCGACGGCGACGCGAAGTTCGACCGCCTCTTCTCGGACGACTCCGGCAAGGTCGCGGGATTCTTCGACGGCGGCGGCGGCGTCGGCGAGGAGGATTCGTGGGTGAAGGAGGGGGGAGCCGGAGAGAAGGGCGTCGGAGAAGACGATGGATGGCTCACGGCCGAGGGATATAGGCCGTGGAACTTGTCGGAGGAAGGGAAAGACGACGGCTTATTCGATATCGGGGAAGGTGCGCAGGCTTTTGGAGATGATACGGGTCGGGGAGCTGACGTTGTGAAAAGTGAGAGGAGCGAGGAGGAGAAGATGAAGCTCGAGAGAGAAGAACAAGAACTCACCACAGTACTCAAAGGTTCCCAATTTTAGCGATCAGTGTGCTCCTTATGCATTTTTGCTCCCTTTTCTTGGCATCGTTTGTGCATTATTACAATATTCATCGTCGGGATTAATTTTTCTGAGAAAGCCATCTTCTTTTCGGCATTGTGTTCTCTCGTAATTAACGTTGTCGCAAGCTTGATGGTGTCGTCTCCTAGTTCTATTTTAGAGCTGTGCACCTGAAAATTCGAGTGATTTGATACTCGTGGTTAGTGTAGTTGTATTCGTTTTCTCTGTGGTTTATGCTATTAGCCTCTTGGTTTCTCCATGGCCTTCCGTGAATGCAAATGAATTTCCGGAGTTGAGTTGTGCTTCATCTGAGCGGAAAGAAACGTTAGAAGTTTGTTTTATTCTTGAGATACAGCCTCTTATTTTATCTCTTGTAGATGTGCAGCCTTAATAGTTAGTTGTTCTTGTATAGTTCGCTTTATTCATCATGGTATTAATCTTAATTTGTGCATTCTTGCATCGTAGGTCCAAATCGTGCGTTTGGTGACCTTATTGCAGCATCTGGAATCACAGATGCCATGCTGGACAGTCTGCTTGCTCTCAAGGACTTTGAAGGAATTGAAGGCTTGCCCCCTTTGAGGGAAATCGAAGACATGCGTTATGAGAAGAACACGAGAAAATCCACAAGAGCAGAAATAGAGCGCTTGAAGCAGGAGGAAGTCACCAAGGCAAGAGTGAGACAAGTAGACGACAAGGGAAGGGCTTATGGAACAGGAAGAAGGAAGTGCAGCATAGCACGCGTGTGGGTTCAACCTGGTGATGGCAAATTCATGGTGAATGAAAAAGAACTTGATGTCTATTTCCCAATGCTCGACCATCGAGCTGCTTTACTTCGACCTTTCTCCGAGACAAAGACTTTGGGCCTCTGGGATGTCAGCTGTACCGTGAAAGGAGGTGGTGTCTCGGGTGAGTTCTATTGTTGCTCTGAACTGTGAAAGCTCTTGTTTTTGCAGTTATTCATTTGTGTCATATAGAGCAGTTTAAGCTCAGGATACTTGGCTGATTGAATTTATTATAATTTGTGGTGTCTGTGCATCCATTACTAGCATTTTCTACTATTTGCTTTCTAGTCTTTATGTATCGTCATTTTGTTGCGATTATTGTGACTTCTGAGAATATAAGGCTGATATTAAGACAGATAGGCTTGCCTAAGTGAACTAACCTATGGAAGGCTGGCTGATATGTCTAACTGATAGGGATATTATTGCAATAGCTGGTTGAGTTTTGTTTTCCGAATTGCCTCTTCCATCTTGTTATCACTCATGCATTCATTAGCACATATGTAATTCCTTGGTATTTTTTTTTTTTTTACCAACTAATAAGTAGGAACTGCCTTTTTTTAGTGCAGTCACAATGGTTCTAAATTCTAACACGAGATTGTTAAGTTTCTGAAGTCTGCTAGTGCTTTCAAATACAAGTAATATTAATTTTAAGCTATTGCTTCACTGCATGTAGATTTCAGTTTCTCCCTCTATTCGTTGTGAATTGTGACTTTCTAATTTATTTCTGGATGGAGAGGGTTAGGGTGGATATGACTGAATTAATAGGATTATCATAGGTAGTTGTTGGGGGCCGAGAATGGGAATTTTCCTCTTTAACGAAGAGGCCTTGTCTTTTCGTACTGTTGGATATATCTCTGGTCCTTCTGAAATGGAGTTTGTAAGTAGGAATACTAAACTTCATCTGATGGCAGGTCAAGTTGGAGCAATTCAATTGGGCATCAGCAGGGCTTTGCAAAATTGGGAGCCTGGTTTACGTCCTGCTCTTAGATCTGGTAAGATAGGTCTAATTATCATGAGATTCTATTACCACACCATGTTTTCTTTCTTAAGATATTTGTTGTTTAAGAAAAGGTCGAGTGGAGTGTATATTTTAACCTCATTTTTGTTCATCGAAACAGCACCCAAGACCCTATTGATTTTGTATCGAAAACTTCCTTGTTGGTCAGTAAACTTTTGCTAATGTGAGTGAAAGTGCATTAGGCCTTTTTCTTTTTCATTTCATTTACATAAATCGAGAGATACCGAGGAAAATGTAGTAGAGAACTTCTCTCGGAACTGCCATAAAATTGTGTAGAAAACCAAAGGTAAAGTGATATCCAGCAACAGAAAAAAAAAATAAAAAAATCAAGATAAGGTAATAAAAACGACTACCTTCAACCTTGGGTTAGCTTGTATTTAAATTTAGTCAGCAGACAACATGTACTATAGAAATCCTCTTGATTTACCTGTGGTTAGTTCTTCATATTCTCTGTTGAATAATATTAGCGCACTGCATTGAGTTCCTGGGGAAGGGACATAATATTCCCTTTCCTTTCCCTATCAAATGTTTGGCTCTTTGGTTGGCATCTCAGTGTGACCTTCAACTTATGGAAGTGTTAATGTCTCGTTGACAGTTGGTTTCTTGACGAGGGATCCGCGTGTGGTGGAAAGGAAAAAACCGGGCAAAGCAAAAGCAAGAAAGAGCTTCCAGTGGGTCAAGCGGTGACCAGAAAAGAAACCCTGTTTTCTCTGCACACCATTGGCTTCAAGCACAACTTACAGTTTTGCGGCTGCATAATAACATCTTAGAGATTCATTGTATGCTAGGAATTTTTTGTATGTAGCGCGTGTACCCCATACGAGCTTGGCTACTGGGTATGAGAGCGATGCGGCTTGTTAATTTACTTGGAAGCTAGTGTCATTGTGGGAAAGCTTGTATCTGCTTGCTTGGGCTGTTTTCTATATCGACCAATTCATGAAGAACACTGAGAATCGATGATGAATTCACGGATGATGTGCTTCTCCTGCTGCTTGATGAAATAAGCAGAACTCGTCACTGACGAATTTTCAGAAGTTGCCTCTGTTTGATGTCTCCATGGCAGGCTGCTATGGTCCGTGGATGTTGTTGTTATCAGATGCTGTAGGTTTGAACTTTGATGTAACGTGACAACTTGCATAAATAAAAACGACATAGGCTCAGTGCCGTAGGTTCAGATAAACGTCCTTATTTCTACGTATCCACAGGTGTTAAAACAGTTAAGATAGGAGCCTCAAATTCTGACCAAGTGATGCCGGTACAGTATGTACTAAGCAGCTAGTTTCCAATACAACTTTTTTGTAACAGATACTAGCAAATCCAAGCGCGATTCATGACAATAGCTACCTTGTGTGAATTTAAGGTGAAAAAATGTCTTATTTTATTTGAAAGATATTGGTAAGTATGACGATGGATGATTGAGAGAAAAATTCTTTGCTACATTATATTGTTTTGTTGCATATGTTGGCACCATAGGTCCACGGGGTAATATTGCGGCCTTTTGCAAGAGAAACAAGACTAGCAGCAAATTATGCAGAAGCTTCTTGCAGTATTCAACCTAAGTTGAAAAGTAACTTTATATAGAAGACAGTTTGTCATATACTTTTAAGCTTTGCGGTTTGCCCACGCTAAAATTTTATATTCTAGAAGTCAGCATTCGACCTAAAATTTCAGCTGAACCATAATGCATTTGCAGAGGATATAGCATTCTATTGCAATATTTTTGGGTCAAAGATAGATCAATCTGTGACCAATTCTCCATAACAAGAGAGGAGGCAACTGAGTATTTAATTGAGAAATATAAAGTCACAGTTTGACCATGGCAAAAGGAAATCAAATTTGATAGCCCGTCAAAAGACTATTGCAACTTATTAATAGAGAAATTAACAAGGACGAGAATCTCCAATCTTAATAAGAGCACAAATACTTAAATCAATGAACAATTGATTTTATCACCTTGCCCTTCCAATTGAGTGACACTTCACGTGGCCCATCCACACACCAAGAGCTGTCATACATATCAAAAGGAAACTCTCCTGCTATCTTTGGGTAAACATGGAAACGCCCATAGCTTATAGAAGTGTTCCATGAGGAACATGGCACATCAATATAATCTCCGGGCATTAGCTCATGGCGACTATCCATCTCCTAATTTTCTTTTTTGTGTCGAAGATCATCCATTTATATGTCATGCCATAATCATGACCTATCGGAAAACGTAATCGCACAGATGAACTTTCAATACACACATAAAAGGAACACTTGAGGCGTTCTTGATCCGACATAAATGGCTTGAGAATATCCTATTTACTGCATAAAGGTACAGCTTGTAAATCTTCGAAAACCTGCACGATTGGCTAGGGTTACAACTTTCTCAAGAAAAGTCCCACAAAAGGCAATTTATTACAACAAAGTTGACCTGTAGATTTTCCTAACATGGGGTTGTATATGAATTAATCGGTAAAGTGGACCATGCTGATTTGAATTGACAAAAAAAAGAAAGTACTATTACAAAGAGGGCAGTACTAAAAGCAAAATAATAAGCCTAATTTTAAAAACTGTTCATCTTGTCCGGTCAGTTGCTTGGCCCGTGTTATAGTAGGCCTTAAGGTGGCTAAGATCCATCTTCTGACACGATCTTGGTGTTGTGCTTGAGGCAAAACTCAACAAAGTCAACAACTTCGCAAAAGGCAAACGCCCAACAGAAGACCCAGATTTATCAACTCATTAAAGCAGAGCAGTATTTCGACCCAAAAAAGAAAAGCAGACCAGTATAAAGAAAGAGCCAAAAAGCTATACCCGTCCATTCATCTCGTTGATGGCAGGGCCATTGAAAATAACACGGTCTTTCCATTTCGCCCTCAGCAAAATCAATTTCGCCTGTTGCACATGAAGATAATAATCAATGGATGTGTTCAGAAACAAAACCTGAAACCTAAACAGCAACCAAGTCGACTCGCAAACCTCCACAACGTCGTCTTCTGGATCGAAGAAGCGAAACATGTTGCAGACCAACACTGACCTATCCTCCTCCGCATCGTCGAGCGTCTTCTCCTTCTTCTCTGCCATATATATCTCTTGCAGCGCCTTAGAGATAAGAAATATTTAAAAGATATATCGGATTTGGAATTTGGATCCTAGATCGGGTCGGTTATTGGGGACTCTATTCCAATTTTGAAAAAAAGAGAGTAAAATTTGTGATCACAATCTTACCAAAAAAAAAATGGTGATCACAATAAATAGGCTAAGTAGTAAGTCCTATCCTAAAATCTGCACGGCCTTCTTGTTTAATTATTTTAATTAACAATTAAATAGTAACTTTCCAACTTAAAGAAAAAAACAAATTAGATGCATGCCCGATTTTCTTTCTTTCTTTTTTTTTTTTTTTAGAAAAAAACAAATAAAAGCTAATCGAAACTCAGCTCCATGGCTCACCAAGTAGGAAGTGGCATATGACTCGCTCAACCGACCTAATAAATTACATAATTCACGGCATACCATCTATTACAATTTTATTAATTCAATTCTAAGCATTACCAGATGGTTTATAGAGTACAGAACCATGCTCTTGATCTAAACTTCAACAACGGTAATGAAGATGCTTTGTTTATCTCTATGCAGAATGATCGAGCATCATGCATCCATGTCCCTCGACAGATCCCGAAGGATACGTTGGCCAAGCTCCTTCCAGAGACTTGGATTACCAACTATGAAAAGCTACACCAACATAACAAGCCTTTCCAGTCTACAGACTCTGAGTTTGTCCGGAAAAAGGATGGAACTGTTTCCATCAAATTTGGCAAAGAAAAGGAAGAGAGTCCTTCTATCTTCCAAACTCTCTTCATGATAGAACCATGTGTTCCTGAATCAATTTTTGAACCAGATCCAAAAAAGCTTGTTAGGCACTTTAATAGTGATGGGCATCCTGTCCATTACTATAAAGACAAATATGGTCATTGTTTTTGGGATCCTTTTTGCCAGTGTTCCTATTGTATGAATTCCCCGATGAGGTAAATCCATATGATAGACCTCCACCTAGACGGAAAAGGCCAAAGGATAAAGTGTATCAAAGATACTTAAACGGAGACCCTTCGGTTGATACTCTTGGTGAATGCAATAAATACCAGTTCATGGTATCCTATGCTCCACCTCCGCCACCAAAGGACACTTTAACCCAAACTCCACCAGATCCACCAAGATCACCCCCACCATCACCACCTCGGAAAAAACAAACTCTCTCTCCGTTCTATAAACCAATTTTAAAGTGGGCCAAGAAGCATTCCTACCCACTTGAAGCTCCAGCGAAACACCACCGATTTCTTCCATTGCCATGTTTCACGATTCCCGACTTTCCCCTCTGGTCAAAGAAAGTTCTAAACTTTCGTTTCCGCCCTGCAGGAATTCATTGATCCTCAAGGCGGTACACCGCCATGTTCCTAAAATATCCACCCCCACTGATGTGGATGAACATGGAAGACAAAAGAAGACTTCTGCTGCTGAAGCTATTTTAAATTGGCAATCAGAGACTCTGTTAGCACAAAACAATGCTTTCAAAGCAATTGATTCCAAGATTGGAAGTGTGCAACAAGATCTCCGAAGATATGATGAGACCACCAAGAAAATGGTTTTGAATTCGGAAAAGGCTAAATGCCTTAGAATCAAGGCAACGTCTAGGTTACCATTATCTAGAAAGCCCAGAACCAAAGATAGAAAAGCTCAAGAGGCAAATCCAACTCCTTGAAGAAGGAAGGTTCAGACCTTTTGATCCATTTGCAACTCCAGTAAGAACTGGATATTTGCCTACACCACCTCAAACATCAATCTTTGCTTTGCTATTCCACAAGATCTATCCAAGAAGGAACCGGATATACGAGAACGCATCAAAGAGTTGAATCGAATCCAAAAAGAAAGAGGAAAAGAAAAGATTCCTGAAGAATCATGTTCAGTTGTCATAAGAGAAAAGCCAGATCAGATGATGCTAGCAAATCCATTAGAATCTTTTCTAAAGGATTTGAGTGTCCAAGGACATCCTGAAATGATCCACAAGGCTGATCCAACTCCTTCAAATGACCAAGCTCTATTTCCAACGAACAAATTGATCCTACCACTTCGATATCGAACCGATTCAAGTATCATCCTCATCCTCTTCATCTTTTCAGTTCGAACTCGATCCCCTTCCCATTGTACCTATAACCTCTCCTATATTCATGGCTGATTCTCCGGATCAAGAAATGGAGTCAATTTACTCGACCCGAGATTGTTAGGGACAACCCTAGAAATCATGTGTCCATGGCATCAAAAAAGTTTTTCACCATCGATGATATTCCTTACCAAAAATGGCCGAAAGACTTGAGGAATTTCATACTTGGTTAAATACTCAGTCCCTCACCAACCATGATATGAATGATGTCCTTTTTAATTTTGTTACTAGGTTCACAGGAAGCCTCAAACTTTGGTGGAAATCGCATCGAGCAAGACCGGATCCATTTTCCGATGTCACCCAATTTCGGTCAAGCCATTACTATCCTATACCACTTCTTTGTGGGAAAGCCTACCGACCTCATCGAGATGAAAAGAAGAGAGTTTTTCGAAAGGAAATGTTGTTCCTTCCAAAAAAAACATCTCGATAAGCATTATCGAATAATGCTTCAGCTCTTCTACCAAATTGGGGCAGATTCAAATCAAGCATATTTTCTGAATTCCATCCCCAAAGAACTATCTCAAATGGTCGAAAGATCCTTTTCGGGAGACAAAAGAGAGTTCAAGATATACCCCCGGGAGAAATACAACAGGAAATCCATCTATGCCTTGAAGAAATATGCCTAAAGCGCCAGATGGTCAAATCCTACATCAACAGTGATCCGAATCTCGAGACAGCATGCTCTCACCACAAGCTGAAGATCAAATGTTCTAAAAAGATTGTGATGGCACTTGTGGAAAATATTCTCGAAAGAAGAAGCACTTCAAGAAGTTCTCGATGAACAAATCCAGACATGGCAACCGTAACTTCCGAAGAAAGAAGAAATGGCGATACTGCGAAAAAGAAAGGATCGCACGGGTCATAAAAAGACAAATCGTTGCTACATCGCAACCAAAAGGACACTTTGCCAAAAACTGTCCCCAAGCTAAGAAGGGCCAACATCATCTGATACACCAGATTGAGATTGAGACAGGTATCTCTCTTGAACATGATGATGTTGAATCATTATTCTCTGCTGATGAAGAACAATCTGAACAAACTCTCCGCATCATTCCATGTTACAACAATTCCAAAGTGAAACCGATTGATTCAGAATCGAAGACATTTTCACATATCACCCACATCCGCAGAACAAAACCTTGACATATTCTCAAGCCAAACCCACTGTCACCATTTTCCTGTAAAAATCCTCACTTCAAAGTTTGCCAAGCCAATCGCTGTCATTGCTCTTATTGATACTGGAGCAAGTTGTTCGATTCTGGATACCAAGGTTCTTCCTGAAGAATATTGGACTCCTTATGTCCGATATTTCAACTCTGCCTCAGGAGATACCTTCTCCACAAGTGTAAGAACTACTCCTGTGACCGTTCGCCTTTTTTCCTCGGTGTTCGATAACCACAAAAATCTTTGGATCCAATCTTCCCAACAAAGACCTAATCATAGGTTGGGATGTCATGACTCGATCTCACAACTACGCATCATTCCCGGAAAAGGCCTTAGGTATAAGGACCAATTCTCTCGAATTCGTCAATATCCGGAGACTCTTTTCCATTCAAATGAGTCTATTAGATCCAATCATGCAAAAGCTGTTAGAATCATGTTCGGAATCCCATGCGAATTCGCCCAAAAGTGTTCCCATCCTTTGTGGGAAAATCCAGAATTCTTCGTTCGCCTTCCTTTCAAGAAAAATGAAGATATAAATCCAACCAAGGCGAGTCACATGGGAATGAAGCCGTAACACTTGGCTTTAGCTCAAAGGGAATGCTCAGAACTACTACAACAAGGCCTTATTGAAATATCCAACTCTCAATGGGCTTGTGAAGCCTTCTATGTCAATAAGCGAGCTGAGCAAAACAGAGGAAAAATGAGATTGGTAATTAACTACCAACCCCTCAACTCTTTCCTTCAAGATGATAAATTCCCTTTACCATCCGAGTTTCTCTCTTTCTTTGGATTAACAAAGGCCCATATCTATTCCAAATTCGACCTTAAAGCCGGATTTTGGCAACTGGGCATCCATCCTGAAGACAGATCCAAAACAGGATTCTCGTATCCCAAACCAAAGCACTTCCAGTGGAAAGTTCTTCCTTTTGGCCTAAAGGTAGCACCATCCCTTTTCCAAAAGGCCATGTGTCGTATCTTCCAACCAATCCTTTCAAGTGCTGCAAGTATATATCGATGATATCCGCTCTACCCCGATGAGCAATCACACCGCCGCCTTCTTCAACGGTTTGCGAAATTGTCGAAAGCATGGTATCATGCTTTCTCAGAGAAAGATGAACATTGCCCAAACAGAAATCGAGTTTCTTGGTATGCACCTCAACAATGGAACATACTATCCAGGGCCGCATATTGCTCAGGAACTGCTAAAGTTTCCTGAAGAAAATTTCACAAAGAAGGAAGTCCGGCCAATTCCTTGGGATAATTAATTATCTCAGGAATTTTGTCCCAAATCTTGCAAAGCTCCTGATTCCTTTGCAATCCATGCTAAAGAAGAATCCCCCACCTTGGGGAAAAATTCAGACAAAAGCAGTTGTAGAGCTTAAAGAGGTTATGCAGAATCTCCCACCACTAAAAATACCATCAACAGGTAAAAGAATTCTTCAAACCGACGCCAGTGACGAATACTGGGCAGCTATTTTACTTGAAGAAATTGATGGTAAGAGACACCTTTGTGCTCACAAAAGTGGAAAGTTCTCACAATCTGAAATGCATTACCACTCCACCTTCAAAGAAATCCTAGCAAGTCAAAAATGGAATCAAGAAGTTTGAATTCCATCTCATCGGCCATCACTTCTGGTGGAATTAGACATGGCATCTTTTCCTCGGATGACCAAGTTCAAATGAATGCATTCCAAATTCCCAACTGCTTCGATGGGCTGAATGGTTTTCAAAATACTCCTTTGAAACCAAACACATTCCAGGAAAAAGAATGTTCTAGCCGATTTCTTGTCAAGACCAAAAGCCCCGGTGAAATCAACATGTACATCAAAAGACCCGCCTTTCACATGCTCAATCATGGAGTAAAATACAAGATTGAGAAGATCAAAGATTTGCCAAGCTGGAAATTTCCCAGAGATTATTGAACAAATCCGAATGACAATCTCAATGAAAATCTCGAAAGGCTCATGTGGCAAAGCCACACAGATCTGTTCGCATTCAATGCGGGTTCGATTCTTTATCCTTGTGGATTAAATTCGGATTATCCATTCATACATCCTCTTATCCGGAAAGAAGATGATTTTCTGATCAGCTCAAGACGCTATTATGGTACTTAACCAATAAGTACTTAATAGCCTTTGAAATCCCAACTTAAGATTTGTTGCCAACCTCACAGGATATTCTTATTGGGGAAAAATATTGAAAGAGAAAGTGATCAAAACCTTCTAGACTTTCTCAATTGGTTCTATCCTCCCACTCACTGGAAACATCTTTTGGAAAAGGAACTGAGAACCACAACACCAAATCCTGAAGTCCATACCATTCTGTTTTTTAAAAGACCATGGTATTTTTGCCGAAACAATGGCAACATTATCAATATTCCTCTGGAAATAGGAACCACATCCTACAAACCACATCTGGATAGCAAAGAAGCTCAAATTCACAAATCCTATCCAAGATCTGTCGTATCCTGCCCACACCAAGCATCGAGAACCCAGAGGATCCTGTGCCAAGAAAACAAAACCATTCTTGAAAGTGTATGGAATTTTAATATACCCTTGCATGGGATCATTATGACCTAGCTCCGAAGCTAAGGAAGCACTCGAGACAATTCGGACAATTTGAATCATCTCAAGATAATGAAATGACAAGTGCACAAGACATTGTCCAACCTACCCAGGACCCCTATGCACGTTGGGGAGGTCCTCTTTCCCAAGATCCCTATGACCGGGAACCCTTGTCCTTATCTCAAATAGAACCTTCCTACTACTCGCGCAGCCATTTAATTGGCCCCACCAAGTATTCCTGCCAACACCACAGAGGATGACAATACAAACTGGGCGCAAGAAGAAGCATCCTCATCACACCAGGCATCCTCATCACACCATCTAGATCTTTAGTTCAGGGTCTAGGGACACCATGAGAACCAGGATGGAACCGCTTCCTCTTCACGTTTTGCCAATTAAGTTCATACAATCAATTTTGGTTGAAATTGTTGTTGTTGACTCTAGTCATTTTACGTAACACGGCTGATGTTGACGTGAACAATTTTTAATAATATATCTTTTGGAAATTTTTATTATTTTTATTAAAATTTATTTTTCTTCTATTTTCCTTTTTTCTTTTCATTTTTTTTTCCTTTTTCCCTTCTTCCCTTTTTGCCAACCATCACCAAGTCTCATCTTTAATGGCCTCAGAGGGCGGGGTTGCCCTCGCTAGCCTAGGCCCGAGCATCCCTTGCTTGAGGTTGGCAAGGGTGGCCCTTGCCAAAAAGAAAAAAAAAGAATAAGAGAAAAAAATAAAAAAGGAAAATATAATAAAATAATTAAACATTTAAAAATATATATTTAAATACTATTAAAATTTGTTTACGTTAACGCCAGCCATAGCACATAACATAGTTGATATACATGTGTAGCAATTTTTGCTAAAATTAGCCAAATAAACTCAATTGGCAAAACGTGAAAATGTTTAGAACTCAATTAACACAATTAAAAAACTTATGATTGAATTAACAAAAATATAATAGGTTTGTGACCTTTTGGACAATTTTCCTAACAAAAATGGTGTTTGAAAGTAACAAAGAGATATTACAAATGGTTACCAAACAGTTTCATTGACAGTTAAATTGTCTCCATTACCTTAAGGGTCTCTTCGACTCTATTATATTGACAGTAACTTTTTTTATAGTAGAATATGAAACTATTGACCCTATTTTTTTTTGTTGATTCCTTCAAATTGATAATTATAATTCTATTTACAAATGATCCATATGGCATTTGGTATGGAATGAAAATGACCAACATGGTCATTCTATCTATAAGTGATTAAAATGTTCTATAAAAAATCTGAAAATAAATTGAAAAATATTTTCCACACGTTCCAACTTTGGTATGGAAAATCTTATTTGATTTTCTTAAAAATACATATTGTATTCAAATGCTAGTAACTTGTGCATAATCACCAATGAACTATGTATAGTGGGCACTAAAGTCTCAAGTCTGGCCCTAGTGGACCTCGATCCGGGCACCAAGGAAAGGGGCACAAGCACCTTGTCCTAGGCCCTACCTTTATAGACAGGGTTTTCGAGCACTAGAATACCTAGCTCGACCTTGATGGACCTAATTGCAAGCTCCCAGGTCCCAAGCTAGTCTCAATGGACTAGGCACATGCATCACGTCCCCAGACCTTGGCCTTGATAGATTTTGGCTTGAGCACAAGGGACCCAAGTTCAAGCACAAAGAACCGAGGCATGGCTTTTATGGACTTGAGCCCGAGTGCTAAGGATTAGAGCTTTAGTGTTGGGGATCCTGGGCATGCCTTTTTCGACTTGAGCCTGGGTGTTGGAGATTGAGCTAAAGTACTGGGATCCTCGGCTCAACCTTTGTGAACTTGGGGCTGGGACATCAAGCATGGGCATTGGGGCTTGGGGCTCACCCCTGACCTTGATGGATGCAAGCCTTAGTACCCTAGTGGGATCGGGGCCCGAGCCCTAGCATTGAAGACTTGGTCTTGGAAGCTAGGCGTTGGGATTATCATTTTCGAACATGGAATTTTGGGTGCAAAAGTTAATATCTAGTCATATTTTAGAAAATGATTTTCGAATTTTAAAAAAAAAAATCATTTTTCTGAATATAAGTATAGATTTTCCATTGACTAATTTTCCTAAGTGAATTCAACGTTGAAAAATGAGGAAAATAATTTCTCAAAAAATATTTTTTTTCCAAACAAACGGAATTAGTGTTTTCGCTTAAAAATGGGGCCAAAGCGGGTCAGCGCAAGAGAAGGTTTCGGTACGTTTGCGAAGGATTCCTGCTTCCGCCCAAAGGGACGCATCCAACTGTAGGTTCAAATACGTTCCTGTCACAAACGTTCCTGTGCATTTTTTATTTTGGGCCGTAATTGGGCTTTTCCCTCTCCCAGGCCCACAGATCAACCCGGACCCAAACTCCCGAACAAGCGCGGCTGCGTCGCCTCGCCTAAAACCCTAAACCTCCTCCTCCTCCTCCTCCTCTCCCCCAATAAAATGCCTCTCGAGCTGCAACTTTGAGTCTCGTCCAGCTGTTCTCTTCCTCGGCGGAGCTCTCTCAGCCTGAAACCAGCAACTCTCCTCAGCCTCGTTAGCCACCACCAAGATGAGGCCGCCACAGAGAGGTAATGCCTTGGTCTCGTCCTTCTTGTTGACCTTGTCTGGGGAATGGAGGGAACTTGGCTGGGTTCTGGTGGTCGATGCTTGCTCTTCTTTTTCTTTTTCTTTTTTTTGGGGTAATGGTTTCATTTGAGAATCATGGGTCGGTTTTTGAGCTGTTTCTGCGACTGAGGATGATACCAAGTTTCGATTTTTGGGTTAGTTTCTGTCGCTGTACTGTAGAAATCTATGTGAGGTTAATGTTTTCTCCTTGGGGATGAGCTGGGTTGTCTTTTTTGAGATTTTCTGTTGATTTGCGCTCGTGGGTGATTGATTTTATGCTGCTTCCTTTGCTATATTTGAGCCTTAGATGTGCTATTTTTCACTTTTATTCAGAGGCCTTATATGGTATTTGACGAATGGTCTGGTTCGTTCTTTGCAGGTCGCGGCGGCGGTGGAGGATTTAGGGGAGGCAGGGGTGATGGAGGGAGAGGGAGAGGGAGAGGTGGAGGTGGAAGAGGTGGCGGTGACAGGATGATGGGCCGTGGCGGTGGACGTGGTGGTGGCCGTGGTGGCGGAAGGGGACGTGGTGGTGGCAGAGGCGGGATGAAAGGTGGAAGCAGAGTTGTGGTTGAGCCTCATAGACATGACGGGGTGTTCATTGCTAAAGGCAAAGAAGATGCTCTCGTTACAAAGAATATGGTCCCTGGAGAGGCTGTCTATAACGAGAAGAGAGTCTCTGTGCAGGTGAATATGTTTTTTTATTCAACTTGCTAGTGATGGCTAGGCATCTTCTACTGATTTAATCGATTTCCAAATATTAGAACTGATAAACTCCCGATTCATCTCAAAACAGAAATTGGAAAAATTTTTAGTAAGCTTTGTTGGCTGTCGAGTACAAAGATTTCTACTAGTAAACTCTCCTTAACTTTCTTGGATTATCATTCTCATGTTAAATATGTAGGATTCCTTTGCTTATTGAGCTAGAAATATTAGTAAGCTTTGTTGCTTTTTCTTTTAACTCTTGTTAGAATGAAGATGGAACTAAAGTGGAATATAGAGTTTGGAACCCCTTCCGATCAAAGCTGGCAGCTGCCATTCTTGGTGGAGTTGATGAGATATGGATTGTAAGCATCTCTTTTACTTATTCTCTGGTGTATCTATGGTGTGCAGCTTCTTCCATATCACTGATCATGATTCATTTTCTTCAAATTCAGAAACCTGGTGCTCGGGTTCTCTATCTGGGAGCTGCTTCCGGGACCACAGTATCACATGTTTCTGACATTGTTGGCCCTGTAGGTCCTTTCTTTTTCTTATTTTTTTTTCTTGTTTTAGAAGGATGATTCTCTTATGAAATGACCAGATGACTGACTTATTCTCTTGCGTTCCTTTTGGCAGACAGGAGTGGTGTATGCTGTGGAGTTCTCCCATCGAAGTGGGAGGGATTTAGTCAACATGGCAAAGAAGAGAACCAACATTATTCCAATCATTGAAGATGCTAGGCATCCGGCCAAGTACCGTATGCTGGTTGGAATGGTGGATGTAATATTTTCTGATGTTGCTCAACCGGATCAGGTATTGACTATTGTCTTTACCTATGGAAGGAATGGAATTTATTCTTATGAAAGTCTTCCTTGCTGAAGTGTAGGTGCAGGAATTTATTCATGCATCCTACCTTTATTTCTGTTTGACTTACTGCATGGTTTTGTTTATGTGCTTTTGCAAGTTATATCTCTATTTGGATCTTTCTTATTTTTTTGAAAGATTTGTTGCCTTCTATGCTTTTGAAGCAGATTCCGTGAATTATCTCTGATAACAAAAATCAATGCATTTCTTTGCAGCCTGTGCTTTACCTTTCTCAGCTTCAATTCATGCGATGGATTTTCTTTTCTTTGCTCATGTGTTTTTTTTTTTTTTTTGGTTGGGTTTTCTTATGTGTTTGTGATGCTTCTTTGATGACCTCTTGTTTGGAAATTACCTTCTCAGTCTTGTGATTTATCTTTTGTTTGAAAAATGTGTATAAGCACATTTTTCTTCATCGCTATGTTAAGTGTAAGCTATTGGATTCTCTTATTGAGGTGTTTCACCAAGAGGGAAACTTATGCACATGAAGAATTAACTCGGATTCCCCTTCAAGACAGCATGGGTGATGCAAAATTGAGTTTTCTGATGCATATCTGATTTTGGCTCATTCCATAATCTCGTGTTTGCTTTAGTTCAAATTTGATTTTCTGTTTGTGTTTTTCTTTTCTTTTCTTTCCCTTAAAGACAAGTATATCACATGCCTTTGGGCCAGTAAACTCCATGCCTATTCCCTGTACCACCTTTGATGAAAAACTCGGATTCACAGAAATTACTTTCTTGGTTTTTTGATTTATCTTTCATTTGATATATATCTATACTACTATGTCTACAGTTTTATTCATTGCTATGTCAAGCGTACACTGTCAGATTCTTTAATTGTGGTATTTCACCATGAGGGATGCCTTTGCACATGAAGAGTTAACTCGGATTCCCCTTCAGACAGCATGGGTGATGCAAAATCGAGTTTTCTGATGCATATCTGATTTTGGCTCACTTCATATTCTTTTTGTTTTCTTTAGTTCAAATTTGATTAACTTTTTGATTTTTTTTTCTTTTTCCCTTAAAGAGAAGATTATCACATGCCTTCGGGCCAGTAAATTCCATGCCTATTCCCTGTAGTGCATTATTACATTTTATGAAAAACTCAGGTTCCCTTTCTCAAGACAGTTTGGGTGATGCATCCCCAAGTTTGTCATGCAGGGTTTATAACCTTTCAAATTGTTTCTGTTATGTATGAAGCATAAGGATTTAGAAAATTGGGTTTGCCATTCAATTAGCGTATATTACTATTTGACATTACCATCAGCAACTACAGTATGTGGCTTCAAAAATTTTGAAGTCCAGTTGAGGTTCTTATTCATGTAGTTGTCCTTTTGACCAATTGTTGATTCAGGGTACTTCTATTCTAAGCTTGGTTGATAAAGTTACCCTGTCCTCGCCAAATATAGCACAGTCCTGTTCATTATGTTGCCTTTCAAGGCATTAGTCTGGGGTAACTCAATTTAATAATTACTCAAGCATATGCTAAATTATAAATTCTGGTGTCTTATCAGATTGCTCATGCCCTTATTATTAATTTTGATCTAGTGTGCCTGCAATGGCATGACTTAATATGATGTGGTGTTAGATGCACTTGATCTGCTCTCTGATCAACTGAAGGTCTTTTTGTTTGTACTTATAATAAAAGTTGCCGTAATTATATGCGCAGCAGTCTTTCTGCATTAGACTGTTTATCTATGAAGTACTAACTACGAAAGCAAATGCATGGTTTGTTGAAGCTCTTATTGCACTAGACTTAAGCTCTAGATAATGAAGTGTGTTAATTATACGTCAGAGGGAGAGAAATGCTAGTTCTATAATCTGTTTTTTGGATATCCTTTCTCTCTGTTCGAAGGGCTTCACCATAAGCTGTCTGTTTTTAATATGTGATGTTCAATGATTTCTTTTTATATCTCAGGCAAGAATTTTGGCTCTAAATGCATCATATTTTCTCAAGGCTGGAGGTCACTTTGTCATCTCAATTAAGGTATCTCTCTCTCCCTCTCTCTAGACAGATGCTCACATGGGCATTCTTTCATTATTTTCTT
This sequence comes from Eucalyptus sp. ANBG9806169, assembly GCA_014182395.1. Taxonomy (NCBI): domain Eukaryota; kingdom Viridiplantae; phylum Streptophyta; class Magnoliopsida; order Myrtales; family Myrtaceae; genus Eucalyptus; species Eucalyptus sp. ANBG9806169. Next base: position 2,344,223 of record CM024583.1, read on the forward strand.
GAGATATAGCTTGTTGGATTAGAAGACTTGGCCACACTTCTATTTCTTAAATCACTTTATTTGTAATTCCTTTAATATTAAAACAAGTAGCTGGTGCAAGCTTTTGCAAGTCTAGGACACAAGTTGTGGCATCAGAAATGATTTCCTCATAGTTGAGGGAGGGTGAAGAACAAATCCACTTGGAAGGAAGAAACGCTAGAAATGTCGCTTTGATGAGAAGAGGTATAATCAATTCCTTTGGGTTGTGTTTGTTTTTGCAGGCAAACTGTATCGATTCCACTGTTCCGGCCGAGATTGTTTTTTCCCAAGAAGTGAAGAAGCTGCAGGCGGAGCAGTTCAAGCCTTTTGAGCAAGTTACTCTCGAGCCCTTTGAGCGAGACCATGCTTGCGTCGTCGGCGGCTATCGCCTGCCAAAGAAACAGAAAGCTGCTCCTGCATCATAGGAAGTCTCGGACTGCCTTAGTAGTTCAATCTCCTATCGCTTAGTTTCTCAGGGTGCACTTTGTATCTCTTTCTTAGGTTGGAACTTCAATGTTTTCAAGATTTTGGGTGATCTCTTGTAATAGACCAATATTATGAAATGCCTTCGGATTTTTCCACCTTGAGGGCCAGTAATTCGGTTCGTAGTTGTTCACGTATGGATGTCTGAGACGACAATGTACTTCTTAAACATTTGTCAAGGGTTAAGCATGATTAGACGCATGGGGGCTTGGGTTTCGTAATTTGAACTTCAACTCAATTTATAATATTTTTTCTAGATTTTTTATGTATTTGATGCGGTCTCTAAAATATGGGTGAATATTCAATATAGTTTTTAGACTTGAGGAATCATTTGTGCTATCAAACCATTTAAGAATGTCGGTTTATCACTTTTGAGGCTATTGATTTTGCAAAATAATGTCTGAACAACTCGGGACTTGGGATATGGCCTTAGGATTCTCTAAAGGACTTCATCTCAACTGTGTTAGCGAGATGTCACTGTGCATTTATGTAATCACATCTAATTGTTTTGAAAGCTCCATACTTGCATGACGAATTAACAAATGCTTACGAAATATTCCAGCGAGGGCTAGTAATGCTCATTGTTTTCCATACATATCGGTATAAATCAATTTGAGATGACAAAAGACAATCAAGTATAATTAGAATACTCATAGGTTCATGGAGTATTCAGATAAGGTCAAACATATGTGGATCCCGACATGTGTGAATCGTGTAATTTTCAGATTATAGTCCTCAATAACATGGATATTCGTGAACTCATAAAATTTCCAATGGTGATGTTTGATTAGTGGATCGAGTTCTACGCAAGTATTTTCGGTCGAGCACCTCAAGAGCTGAATTCAATACTCCAAAAAGAAGGGGGAGAAAGGCATAATCAGGGAATGTAAAAATCCAAAAAAAAAAAAAAAAGAGAAAGAAAGAAAGAAATTCATTACACCCAGAAATTTCTACGGAGGGAGAGCCGTTGTTTTGTTTCGTAATTGTGCCGTCAGTTGGGGGGTATTTACGTAAAAAGGGGGACAAGTTACCGTTGGGACTCCACCTCCGCCCTCGCGACTGCATATATGGGGAAAGTCCAACGTTCGAATAGCTTTCACGAAACTCCCCATCGCAAAGATCTCTCACCAAAATCGCCAGTGAAGAAAAAGTTAGAGCCGCCGAGCGGAAATCCTGAATTGCGATAGTTCATCTCCATCGGGAAACGAAAGCGAAGAGATCGGTTCCTCCCAAACGCTTCGTAAGTTTCTCTTTTTCGCCGGTATTTTCAGTGATTTTGTGGATGTGTTCGCGCTGTACTAGGTTTTTGGGAAATCGAGCGAATGTTGACGCTTAATCTGTCGCTAGATACTGATTCGAGTGCTCCCAATTTACTGTAGTGTAGTATCTGGTTTCGTTGGAATAGTTGCAAGAGGCGAGAGGAACTCCGAAGGCAGCGACGGAACGTCCTCTCTTTCTTTTATTTTGTTCATATCTTCGAGACACCGAGAAGAAATGAATTTTGTTTTTGAAGTTAGGAATTCTTCAATTGGGACGAAGAGAACTTTCTTGGGTTTTTGAAAAGATTTTGACTTTGCTACTGTAGGCGATTCGAGGACTTCATCTGTGATTTCCGATGATGTATTGTGTTTGGGTGGTGTCAGTTTGCGCGTATCTCTTCAAGTTAGATTTGCCGTTTTTCGAAATTTATACGGTTGCAGTTATCGCTTCGTCTTTGTGGTGTTCAAGAAATTCAGACGCATTCTCAAAAGGCTCGATCTTTAACCTCCAAAGCAAAATGGATGGACCTCTCCTAGCCATTTCCTTGATACGAACTTGTAATTGGTCTCGTGGAAGCACTTTGTCTTGAAGAACTGGTCAATGCATTTCTTTTATGAGCGGGCTTGGAGAGATTGTTTGTTGCACTTGTATACTGTCTATCAATTTTTCTTTCTGTAATTTTGATTCATTTTGCAATGTACAGATCTGAAATTTGTCAATAAGGATCACAATGGCTGCAGGGCGTGGTGGGTTGATTCTAGATCAGAACTTCCATGCTAACTACAATGGTAAATTCTGCACCGTCATTGGTTCTCACGCTTAAAGTTTCTATGTCGATCTCCTTGTTTATTTGGTCTCTTGTCTTCTAATCGTTCAGGAGGTTCTTTAGGGGAAATTTCTAAAGTGATGAAAGTGCAGAAGAAAGGAGGAGTTGGTGGAAGAAAACCTCTCGGTGATTTGTCAAATGCAGGGAAGCCTGCTCTTGACCAGGTGTCCAAGAAACAGAATTTGAAGAGTTTCGCTCTGATTAATGAAGATATTGGTTCCTCCAAGGTCCCGAGTGATCTATCCAAAAAGAGAAGTACTTCTAAAGCCTTGGACAAACCGCAGACAAGGAGCAGAAAAGCACTTTCTGATATTTCTAATTCGGCGAAGCCACATGTATCCGAGGCATCAAAGAAGACCGTGAAGATGAATGTTCTAGCAGAGGAACCAATTGATACTGGTTTTATTGCCGAGGAACAATTTCTTCACAACCACAAGGAGTGTATAAAACAGCAGACCACTGCCATGGACATGGACCATTTTCTGGAGACTCTCAGACTCGGTAAGGGTATTAGCTTGGCTTTTTATGTTTTTAATATTCCTCCTTATTTCAAGGACCTAATATTGTCTTTTTCACAGGTTTTCGCAACAAGCGTGTCTCTACTCCTTGCCTGTCCCCACTGAGCTGTAGATCGAAGGTCTGTTAACAATACAATTTCTTTTGCTGCTTCCTGTTTAATTTTCATCCTCTGTGGTCGTTTTCAATGTAACATTATCTTTATGTGGGCATCATTTTCTTCCCTGTTGCAGCGTGAGAGCCCCTCAAGGCTTTTGCAATATGAACTGGCTGAGCTGCAGATTTCAGCGGTCAGATCTCCTCCGAAACATAAGCTGTCGGGCGAACTTGATGACTCTCCACAGCTGCCAAGCAGCCCCAAATCACCAAATATTCGTATGCACTGGAAGGACCAGGACATGGTGAATTTCATGTTGATGGAAACACCAGGCTTACTGAAGCACTGAATTTCTTATATTCGCTGCTAATTAGGTAGAAAACCTCAAGCTGGGTTTAGTTTCGTACGTAGGGGAAAAGGAAATGTGATGCTGACATTGAATGTTGTACCGTCAGACCTGTGACGGCTCCTTTTGGCATTTTGTTGTGGTCCAAGTGAACCCGTCTTTGGGAATCAAGGATCTGTTCGGCACAATTGTGTGCTGCATGTTGATGGAAACACCGAGATTGCTGAAGCATCGAATTTCATATATTCGATGCTATTAGTTAGAAAATCTCAAGCTGGATTGAGTTTCATAGGTAATGGAGTGGGGAAATGTGATGCCGACATTGATTGTTCTAGGCTGACATTGATTGGCTCTTTGTTGCATTTTGTCGTCGTCTAAGTGAACCTCTTCTGGGTATGAATCAAGGATATCTGGCTCTATTGTGTTCATTTGGGGTTCGTATTACATTCAGAAATGCTTTACTGGCACTGTTTACGCAGCGTTGCTATCTTGCAAACCCTGCATTTTTTATCTTCCTGGTCACATTATATATAACTAGTTTTCTGAAAGGATCATTAATTTGTCAGATGCAGTATCCACTATATTAAGACTCAAGCATCCAAAGAATTTCTCAAGAAGGCAACATTTAAGAGAATCGTCATGTTATTTAGATGTATTTCATCTTTTGTGTTAAGTAGGAAGTGGATTGTGATTACGGACTTTTACCTCAGAAAGTGAGATAAAGTAGGCCCATAAATCCTTTCAACAGAAATTAGCAGATGAGCAGGAGAAGACGAGTTAACAAAGAGAGGAGGCAAATTGGCATTGATCTGGATTTTTAAACAGGAACTGATATCAACGCTAAATTCCTTACAGTCTACATGAATTTTAAAATGGTTACACCAAAACCAATACCAAGAAAAGTGGCAACGGCAATTCCAAAAATTCCAGCAAGAATCCCTGGGACAACCATAGAACTCCACCCTTTTGCTGTTGCCATTCCACAAGCTGTTGTCGGGCCACCAACATTCGCATTTGAAGCAATAAGTAACAGCTTCAGTTCAAAGCCAAATAGCTTTCCTAATCCAAGGATCACAGCAAGATGGACCGTAATCTGGACTAGGGCAAACATAAATATACCAGGAGCTGTATTGATCACACTCCATATGTTTCCACTCGCACCAATGACAGTGAAGAATACCTGGTTTTGACAGAGAACCAAAGCAGTAGGTAAAAAAAAAATCCTTTAAGCAGTTGGAAAAAGAGGATATTCCAAAAACTTGATAAACTGGAAGTTCATACAGCAACTCTTGGAATAACGGAGGTGATCATTTAAGGGATAATTGCGTAACTTCCTTTTCTATTTTTCTTGTTCTGGTACCATAAATTTAAATATTTCCATATGCCTGATCCAATTTTCTGCCATATAACGGCTTTGAAGACAAACATTAAAGTTATTATTATCATGATCAATAATCAAGAAGACAAACGCACTATGGAACAACTCACCTGCATCAATATCACAGCCATAGCCTCACCAGATGGTGCCAGCTTCCCAAATTGAGTAGGAAAAAGAGTTGCTAAAATAACAACAACTACTGTTATTGCAGGCAAACTACCCCCTTGAATACCGAGATATTTTGTGAGGGACGTTCCTGCTTTGCAGATGGCAAGGGACACAGCTATGGATGTAGCACACTGTAGAAGAGGTAGCTTGTTAGCAGGTCCTGATTCTGTGTCCAAAGCACCATTTACAGAATCTACTCCTGCACAAGAGGCCACATATCAGCTTGTATAAGATGTCATCTGCTAAGTGCTAACTCAAGCAAAATGCTTTCAACTAAAGATGGAACTAGGAAGAGGGCATTATTGATTTTGCGAAAAAAAGGTGATCAACCCTGATTCTTACATGTACCATTAACATTTAGATCTTTCTCTTGCAGTAAATGGATGGAATAATGGAATAAAATAAATTCAACTCACCATCACCAGATGAAGATTCTGGAGGTACTTTTGAGCTTAATGCAAACAACGTGGTGAAATAAACTGCACAAATGACATTATCTGCAGCTAGCCCAGCAGCCAGAATTGATGGTGAAATACCAAGAGCATTGGCTATTGCAACGTAATTGACAGCTGTAGACAACAAGGAGCAAAAAAGATCATCAGCTGTAGATTGAAAAAGTCAATGACAAGTTTTTCCTAACTTAACAAACACAAAAGCCTTAGGCAGACCATTACAAGCTTTGACAACATGGAAAATACGATACAGCAATTCAACATTGTAGAGATGTTGCAATAATTTGTGCTGACATATTTTCTTTTATTCAAGGAGACAACTGATTAAAGTGTTATTCATGATACGGACTTAGCTGGAAAGTGGGGGTGGTAACAAACTTCTTCTAGTCACGAATGAATTCAGATATGAAAATAATAAAGAGTAATTTGCTGTTCCTAACTTGCTTCCCTCATTGTCATGGAGCAAGAAGCAGATTTACGAGTGGAACCGGATAGGAAAAACTTCAATTGAAGAAGGAAGTTCAAGTCAATTCAAGAACCGACAAAATCATGCTGATGTCCTATGCTTTTCTATGGTTTACCTCCACCAATATGTCTTCCCATAAGTGCAGCAGCTATCTTCCAGCTATCTTGCCCCAGTGATCTCATTGGCACCAAAAAGTATGCCACTACAGTCCCGATCGTGGTGGCAACTGTCATATATATGCATGGGGAAATTAACAATCAGTTATCCATAAAATTTATGGCAACTTTCATCAAGCACAACCGACAGTACTTTATCATAAGATAGTTCATCAACACTTGCAAGCAAAATAGTATGCACGAGGATGTCAACATAGAATACCAGATCCAAGCAAGAAAGCCAAGAGAAGTTTCCCGGTAGACTGGATCACGCGGCGCATGTCAGCCCGAAACAACAGCAAGGGGACAGCCAAGGGGAGTAGAAACTCCAAGACAACTTTATAAGCCGGAGCTTCGCACGAGACGATCCCCAAATTGCTGGCAGCAAGTCCAACCAAAGTGCTCACCAAGGCCCCACTCAAACTGCTCCCGATCTTGGTCTTCTCTGACCTTACAATTAGCAAAGTCCTCATCACGACTAAAGCACAAGCATCTAGCACGAACTTGGTTCAGCTGTCTATCAAATTCTCGAAAAACAATGTCTGTACTTCCGCAGGTCAAAAAGTAGATCCTTTTCATCGCCTAACTAAACCACCACAAAATGCCATGTGTTCTTTTCTAGTAAAGTTATGCAGATGCCCGCTACTCTACACGATCGACACGAGCACAAGCACCACCACCTCTCGTCACCTTAAATTTGTGCATTTTCATTGAAACTTCTATTAACTTCTCTATAACTCCCAAGCAGACATTTTTCCGACAGAACCCCCGAAAAGTGGGGAAAAAAGAATCTTACGGAGCAGCGAAATGCGAGAGAGGAGACAAACGAGGATTCACCAGATTCCAAAAGCGCCGACCGCGAACAGAGCGGTCCAGTTGCCCCACTTATCGTGCGGCGATATGAGAGGGTAGTTCAGCTGAGATCTGATCGTCCCCACCCGGACCGAGCCAGGGCCCCGGGCGCCGCCCCTGCCGCCGCCGACGCGGGGGGAGCGAGGCCCTTCGCTCCGGTCGCTCCCGGGGAGCCGGAGCCGCAGCTGCGAGCCGCCGATCGCGCGGGAGAAGCTGATCGGGTCCTGGCGGGAAAGCGATCGAGGCGGGCGCGGCGGTTGACGGCGGAGGTCGGCGCCCGGGGCGGGCGAAGCGGCGAGCTGCGAGAGCAAGCATCGCGACGCCATTGACGCCAGTCGACGCCAGAGGCTGCTGGCTTTTCGCAGGATCGTGCGCGATCGAATCGCGGGGACACTTTCCACTTGGAATGCAAGTGGCTACCAAGATGCATACGCTTCCGGACAAACTGACGACTTCCGTAGCCGGCAATATTCGCAAAAATGTGATACCGTTTGCATAGATTTTGCTCTGAACTTATTTTCGTTATTTTCTTGTAAAAATTTCTACAAAATGTAACGAAAGGCCAACTGAAGTATAAATTGTTGGAGCATGCAAAACAAGTCCGATACTTTTATCCGGAAGATCTCCAACAATGAGCCCAAGTCCGAGTTTATCGATATATCCCGATAGACCTATTTTCGCTCAAAAGCTTAAGTCAATAAATTATGAGTTAATTAAGATATATTAATTACTCTACTTGTGAACTCAATGTTAAATCCACTTTCTCTTAATTTAGGCATCCTTCTATATCAACTTCCTAGGTACTCGTGTTGTTACATCACAAATCACAATGCCCACCTACCCAAAAACCCAATCATGGGTTTTGATATCACTTGTTGAAAGTGTTACCTTCACTTGAGGGGATTGTCGAGAAGGAGCCTAAGTTTAAGCCCGTCAACATATTCAATTGGACTAATTAGAATGTATTAATTACTCTACATCACCACATCCTAACATAAACACAAGTCTGCTACATAATATTCAGAGAAATTATAATCTAATTTAAATAATTTGGTTTTCGTGGCTGATTTTATTCTTATGATATTTTTACAGTGATGTAGCCCTTTTAATTTTGCTAGTAGTTGCTCCATGATTGTGATCATATATTCTTCTCATTATTTTAGATTAAGTTCCAATGTTTATATTTCTTTTATAGATATACTTTAAATGTTATCTTATATCCTCCGACTACATCTACTTCTTACGTCACTTTAGTCCCTTAGTCCTCTATAATTTTTACATATGAAAAGATAAAATTAAACAATTAAATGAGAAGTTACAAACAGGGAAATGAAACAATAAAGAGATGAAAAGATAACAACGTGACCGTGAAGGTTAAGAGAGAGGAGTTCTTACATTGCCCACCAAGCAAAATGGCTTTAAAAGTGGTGCAACGTTCTATGATTGCTCCATTTAAATTTAATAGGTTTTATAAATATTCGATTGATGTAATGTTGTGGTCAAAGGCATCTGCTCAGTTATGCAATAACTAGCTTCAAAAGTCCACGTATCATCATCAACGAACAAAAATCATGGCCGTTCGGTCTGTTACTCAAAGAAGTCTCATTTTCATCCTTCATAGAGGGAATCGCTCTTCATCAACAATGGTCGAGACACAGAGCCTCCACATGCCAGAAAGGCCATCACTTTACGATTGCAACGACGTTCCGACTGTGATTCAATTCCGAGCCATCAATCTCAGTCCTATTGGAGCGAATTATTCCAATAAGAAAGAAAGAGAACCCCTCAAACAAACAGCCCATCAACTCACGCACCTGTCATATGAATGAGAGGGAGAGATTATTCCCGGTTAATCAGCCGAGGTAGGCTCCAACTTCGGAGCCACCATGGCAAAACACCAGAGGACCTGCAATAGTCCGACCATGGCACGGGAGAACTCGTTACCTCAAAGATTATTGAAAGTCTGAGGACATATGAAGCAGCGAAAAGTGCTAGAGAAATTTCTTGAGTTAAGCACTTTTCAATAACTGGTGGCAGTTCCGGACAGACTTTTGAAAATCTGCCACGGGATTTATGACAATCACCGATACCTCCCGATATACATTGTCCATGTTTGCCTACATCACATAACTTGAAATCTACAACAACTGCATGCAGTTCCAACCTTCAAAACCAAAAACATGCCTTATCTCGAGTCCGCAAGGCAGCAGGGGGCTCTTTGAGTATTTCTGGAACATCGGCCTCCTGAAATGTAGATAGTGCAGCTCGATTTGCAACAGAATGTGGTCAGCTTGTTTTCTGCTTCTTACCATTGGAGTCTCCTTCCTCCAAAGCTTTCAACTTGTTCTTGATTGCAGCTATCTTCGCGTTCTTACTCATCTGTCCGGAACTGCCACCAGTTATGCAAGTCTTGTCATGTTGACCTCTTATCTTGGATGAGTTATCCACCGCTTCCACCAGATACTTCTCACTAGCAAGACGGACAACTAGAGGGCGGCCGCAGGCCAACTTCCCATGCATCTTCTCCTTCGCGAGCTCAGCTTCCTGCATGCTCACTTTAAATAGAAAATTCAAATATTGCTCCAGACAGAAATAAATGACAAGCAGCGACTTACCTCTTTGCTACTGTACTGAATGAAAGCAAAGCCTCTTGGCTCTCCACGTTTTGGGCCGCGAGTATGCCAAAGGAAATCCTCTGATATAATCTTCCCAAAGGGAGAAAACATCTTGATTAGAGTGGCCCTGATACAAGACAAATATCTCCATTCAATTTATCAAGTTATTCGTGCAGTTTCTAAAGGCATCAGAAACATCAACAGCCACATTTTTGCTTACTCTGTTATTCTCAAATCAAGATTGCCAATATAGAGTCTGCTTTCAGACTTCTCATCCATAAATCTGTTAGGGTTCTGCATTAAACCATTCCAAATTCCCAATGAACCCAAACTTTTGTCATGCAATTGTCATGGAGAATATATATTAACACATAAAAATTAGGATGTTTTCTCACCATGACAAAGCGACGTATTCGGGCAGAAGTTAAAATCTCAGCTGAGGAATGGTGTTAACTTCTAGAGCATCACTGACCAGATCCTCCTGAATGTGAACGCAGACATGAAGAGAATTAGAGGATTCTGTAACAGTCCAAACCACTAAAAGCAGTTCAACATCTTGCTACATTAAAAATGCTCCAGCGGTTTGAATAATTGAGTGTATTATTCAACACACTCAATTATTCATGGTGATTTGACCAAAAAAAATATATATATATATTCATGGTGAGAAACATAAACTAAGCATTGATCCCAAGATTAGTTTTTGAAAGTGTGTGGTGGCTTCCTTATCATCTGCATACCGGTTGGGCCTTTGTCTAAGTCCTTCCTAGTACTATCTGAGACTGCATCATTAGTTCCTACTGGCTCAAAGCAATCAGACGCATTGAGCACATCTTTTCGGGGGAGGGACAGAGGGAAGATGACCATAAGCAATATGTTCCAAAAGCTTAATTCCACAAATCATAATACAACACACATGATTATTCCACAGAGACACTTCAGACGATGATTACCGCTAATTGCTAACGAAAATCAAGCCCAAAGAGCGTCCCGCAAATGTACCTCTACAAAATGAATCCGCTACGACGCCGACCCTAACAACCTACGCCCCAATTGGCCAGATAATTGCCACTGAGCAATCGCTGCCATGAACAGTCAGTAACAGCGAATCCAGCAAACTAAACGACAAGTTCCACGACTAGAGACATCAAAGCCGATTCACACCTACATAACCTAATCAAGGGGCGCGATCCAAAACCCTAGAAACCTACACGTCTCTAGGAAGGGCTAGAAAATGCGCGAACGGAAAAAAAAATCGAGACTTGAGCGTTGCCGACGCGATTGCGAAGACGTACTTCCGATGGAACAACGGATCTGATCGCAGAACCGATCGGGCAAGACCAGAGAAAGGAATGAATCGAGAGAGACTGGCGATGAATTCGACGAGCTTACAGCGACACGAGAACCGAGGCGATTCGGCGAGAGCAGAGCACCGAGCGGAGTCGACGATCGATGAGCTCGAGAGCTTCGAGATCCTGGGAAGTGAAGAAGAAGAAGAGAATGAAGTCGCCGTGTCGAAAAATGTTACTCTAATATAATTTCGTCTTCTTGCAGGTCGAGCGGCGGCGGCGGCCGCAGACTAAACGGCGCGTTTTAATTTGCCGGTTCCGGCGATGAGAAGTTGAAGTTGGACATTAGCGGCGACCCGTGGGCGGGCCGGACCGGCTCGGACCGGGCTTCGCGAAGATTCACGTAGGTCATTCGGTCCGGCCTGACCAATTCCCACTTCTGTTCCACAACGTGCTAATCCAATTCCAAACCTACTCGGCAGGGGAAACTTGATCTAGGCTGGGCAAGACGGGCTATAAGCGGGCCATCGACACATAATGAAGGATAACGACAGGCCAATCTCTAAACAATCCGTGATGAATTGTCCAACCGCATCATGTTTCGTGTGTAGAAACATTTTTACAGTGACGGGCCCGCTAAACTCGAATTTTTAGGTTGTAGATAGTACGAACTACGGAGTAACTATAAATTAATCTATAAATTTTGTAATGGGTGTTACACGAATAATATGCTATCATGAATTAGTGACTTGGATGGATCTTATCCACTAAGAAAATAGAACTTCCGATGGAGAGACGGTTACAATCTTTGTCCTATATTTATGTGTATACCTGCCAAGAGAATAATAAAAATATCTTGATCAAGATCCGGTATATCTAGTATCGATTTCATGAGCCTCTTCTTTTAGATTTTATTGTGAAGCTAAGTGCGCTTTTATAGGCATATATGCTCCATATATAAGGATAAGCATTGAAAAGGAGCGCCAGCTGACATGCACTTAATTGTTCGCTCTGTTCCAACTTCCATTCACAACGGGAGGAGGTGGGTCAAAGAGTGCGTGCCAACAAATTAAGGTTAATAGCATAAATAGTGCTTGAATTTTGATTAAATACAAAAATATTTAAAATTTTAGATACCATAGTAAATATTAAACCAAAGTTCAAGAACCATATCTAATAAATCAAAAGTTCTGAAACGATATTATTTATTGGACTAAAGTTGGGAAAGTTACAAAAAAAGTCGTAAACTTTTTTTTTGTATCAATTCAATTCTAAATATTTTACACATATACTAATTCAGTTTATCTAACCAATATTGGCAAGCAAACGCTGACACGGCAATTTTTTATTTTTTTTTTGTTTTTCTCTTTCCTTTTCCTTTTCTTTTTCCCGTAGTGGTTGGCGAGCCAGCCACGAGTGAGGCTAGCCTCGGTCAAATCTAGGCGAGGTATAGCAACCAATTATGAACCTAGGCTTGCAACCCCCCCTACAGAATCGAAAAAATGAGTGGAATGGGTCAAGCATTTTGTCGAATAATTGGAAGGATCAAGGTGATGTCAAGTTCAGACGGGGCTCCACCTTCCATCTTGAAGCGCGTCGTGGGCAAGGCCGACTTCTCGCACGGTTGGTGAGGCGAGGTGAGGGTCGTGATCCTTGCCAATGGCCAACAAGGGCTTTGTAGCCTTCGCTCAACAGCAGGGCCCACTATGGGAAAAAAGAAAAAGGAAAGAAGGAAGAAAAGAAAAGAATAAAAAGAATATTAAAACATTGCCACGTCAACATTCAAGAGCAAGCTGGCCAATATTAGCCGAATACATTGAATTGACACAAATACGATAATGATATGATAGCATTCCTTCCTTTACAAAGACACTTTAAGTGAATGTAGCGTGCACTACAGTCAGTAATTCACGATAACATGGCACTCCACACGGCACACCAGCAGCCTGTGGATCAACAAGGTGACATCACGACTCGATCACGACACGAACTTCTTATAATAAATAAAACCAACCACATACCACGCATCAAGAGGAACGGTCCAATTCGAACGAAGACCGAGAGAGAAATGATACAGTTGCCTAATTTATAAGGTGGGGGCCATTTAGAATCCCATGAGAAGGTGCGGATGTACCCGCGTTGAAAAACAGAGCGAAGATCAGAGTCACGCGAGTTGACGGTCCGTCCCGAAGTTTGAAACTCGTTTCGCTGCCTCTGGAACGAGTCAACCGAGTTGGGTCCCCATTCACCAGAAAAAGGAGGAAAAAAATAGGAAGATCAGAACGAAAGATTTGTGTGGACCATTTTCCCTTTTCTAAATGATGCTGTGGAGATCCTAAGCAGAAAAGTCATGGCCAAGGATCGCTATCTTACAGCAGTCTTGCGGACAATAATGAAGCCCGTTCCTAGCGTGTGAACGGATCAGAGAAAAGGCGAGTTTATAATGCGAGATATGTCGGGAGACAGCTCTGCCATCCGCGAGGCGAGAAAGCGAGGGCGGGGGAAACAAAAGAATATGATCCCGCGTCGTTTTCGGTCCTTTTTTCGCGACGATGATCCTCCTCCTCCTCCTCCTCCTCCTCCACCATTCACGCGTGAAAACGGAGTTGGTGGAACAGAAGCTGAGCGAGCATGTACAGTACATTGACGCGGCGCAGCCCCCCTTCGGTTTGGCTGGGATTCGGGAAAATCTCGCGCCCCGGATGTCACATCGTCCACTAGGAATTCTCGCCATTGAAGTCACCGAAGGATTAGCGGGACGCAATAGTTTCGATCCGCGTCGCATGTCCGAGATCTTGACACCCCGAATCCGGCTTTTTAAATTCGACCGTGTTTTGAAAGCCGGCCAATCAGCGAAACGCGCGTGGGTTTTCGTTCCGAGCGTGAGTGGTTTTCATGCACTACGAGTGATCGAGAACGCGTACCAGCTAAGTATACCTAAATATCTAGATGCTGGTGAGCTTATGGAGCACGAGACATTATGCACTGGAGTTTTGCTGTCTTTTGTGCTGCTTCGCACTTCACCGTCCAAGATTACTTGCTGTTTTTTTTTGGATCTTTTTGAACGTTCGGGGAGCTTGGTACTGTCGCTTTGACGGTGATGCCGGAGATCGAAACCCATTCACACGAAGCCGGACACACGGAGTATTGTCATAAATTAGTTTGAACGCGTGATCTCTTGTTCGAGAAATGCTAATGGATACCAACGGATCATTGATGACAAGACTAGGTGAGGAAATTTTCTTTTCAAGAAAAAATGAGCTTTTTTTCAACGGAAAAAAATGTTAATAATGTCTCGATTTTTATTTCGATACGCAATACGTTCTTAATTCATTCGATATGGTTCATAAATTATACTACAAAGTTCATAATTCGTGTTAATTGAATTTACTAAGGTGCCTGGCAAACAAAATTACTTATATACGAGAAAATGAAAAAAGAAAAAGAAATTTGAAGTCACATATTCGTATATCTCAACTATCTCTCGTTTTAAAAGTCTAACCTAGTGCTAAATACTTCACGTTATTAAATAATATCTAACTTATCGTTTGATCAAATAAAAAGATCAGAGTAGATATTTCAAAATAATTTGATGACGTTAAGTAAATTAAAAATAGAAAAACTGACATTACAGTCAAAATTTACATGAGTTATTTTTAGTGTCGCTCTCTTATCTTTTTCTTCTCATTCCGCCATGCGTGGCCTGCCCAGAATCGAAGAAGAAGCATTTAAAACCAGCGAGTAACTGTCAAATTGTCCCCCCACTTTGACAAACCTCCACCGTCCTCCTTCCCATCTCACTCTCTCCAAGTCTAAAAAAGCAGACGCCTGACACCAAGCTCCTAGAGAATTCATCCCACCGTTTTCAAGATCACTGTCATTGAGCTCCCGCAATTCGCTGCTCTCCTTCGACGAAGCTCTCGCAAGCTATAGCAGTCATCATCTCCATGGCAAGCGAGGCGACGCTGCACTTCCTGGCTCTGGCTTTCCTCACCCTCCTGCCCTTCTCGACCCCCTTCGCTCCCTCCGACAATTACCTCCTCAACTGCGGCTCCTCCGCCAACGCCTCGCTGGACGACCGCGTCTTCGTGGGCGACTCGGCGAGGCCCGGCTCGCTTTTCCTCTCGAGGGGCGAGTCCGTTCCGCTCGCCGACCAAAACCCTCCTCTGAATTTGTCGGTTCTCTACCGGACCGCGAGGGTCTTCACCAGTGCCTCGACTTATGAGTTCAAGATCAACATGAGCGGCATTCACTTGGTACGTTTCCACTTCTCTCCCTTCGAAGCTCCGAATTTTGACTTGAAGGTTGCGGCTTTCGGGGTTTCGGTCGGCGGGTTTCCGGTCTTGAGTAATTTTGGCACCAGAGTGACTGTTCTCAAAGAGTTCATTATCTATATGAAGGAGGGGGATCTTGAAATTATGGTTAGCCCGATGAGTGGTTCCGGTTTTGGGTTTGTTAATGCGATCGAGGTGTTTTCAGCTCCAGAGGACTTCATTATCGATGTGGGAGCTAGATTGATTACGGCCGCTGAGATCCAAGAGTATAAGAACTTATCGTCGCAGGTTTTAGAGACGATTCATAGGATAAACGTGGGTGGTTCTAAGGTGACTCCATTCAATGATACATTGTGGAGGACTTGGATCCCTGATGATGATTATCTGATCTTCAAGTCAGCTGCAAAACATGCGGTGGCCACCGATCCGCCACACTACCAAAATGGAGGTGCGACCCCGAGATAGCTCCAGATAGCGTCTATATGACTGCTCAACAGATGAATCAGGATAATTCAAGTGCAAACGGGAAGTTTAATATCACCTGGGAGTTTCCTGTGAGTTCAGGTGATGGTAGGTACTTGGTCCGACTGCATTTCTGCGATATAGTCAGCCGTGCTCTTAATCAACTCTACTTTGATGTGTATATAAATGGGTACTATGCCTACAATAACCTGGATTTGTCAGTTCTTACGTATCACGTGCTTGCTTCTCCTTTCTACATCGACTTTGTTGTGGATTCCGATAGGTCGGGGGTTATGCAGATAAGTGTTGGCCCTTCTGATCTAAGCAACCCGATGAGAATTAATGCTATTCTGAACGGGCCGAGATAATGAAGATGGTGGGCTATGTGACTGCATCTTCTGGAGCACATAAGAAAAACGTCTGGGTGATTGTGGGTGCTACTGTTGGTAGCTTTGGTGTTATGCTTCTATTGGTAGTGGGAATTCTGCTGGCTATTAAGTGCAAGAAGAAAAAACCGAAACGGAGGCGTTCAGAAAGTGTCGCCTGGACACAGTTACGTGTTTATGGAGGCAGTTCACTAAGCAAAACATCTGTAGGCACTCTCAACACCTCTCCAGGCCCAAATGGATACCTCAGCTTAAGGATACCTTTTGTTGATGTACAGGTGGCGACCAACAACTTTGACAAGAATTTAGTTGTCGGTTCAGGTGGATTTGGTATGGTTTATAGAGGTGCTCTTAAGGATGGCACCAAAGTTGCTGTGAAGAGAGGTGTGCCGGGATCTAGGCAGGGTCTTCCTGAATTCCAGACGGAAATTACTGTTCTATCAAAAATCCGGCACCGCCATCTTGTTTCACTTGTTGGGTATTGTGAGGAACAGTCGGAAATGATACTAGTGTACGAGTATATGGAGAAGGGTTCATTGAAAAGCCACTTGTATGGATTAGGACTCCCGCCTCTGTCCTGGAAGCAACGCCTTGATATATGCATTGGCGCAGCAAGAGGCCTTCACTACCTTCACACAGGTTCAGCACAAGGAATAATTCATCGCGACATCAAATCGACCAATATTCTACTTGATGAGAATTATGTGGCCAAGGTCGCTGATTTTGGTCTTTCGAGGTCTGGTCCATGCCTCGATGAGACGCATGTGAGTACTGGTGTGAAGGGTAGTTTTGGTTATCTCGATCCAGAGTATTTCCGAAGACAACAGCTTACGGATAAATCAGATGTATACTCATTTGGAGTTGTGCTATTTGAAGTGCTTTGTGCTAGACCAGCCGTTGATCCATTACTTATGAGGGAGCAGGTGAATTTAGCCGAGTGGGCAATGCAGTGGCAGAAGAAGGGAATGCTTGAACAAATTGTGGATCATCATCTTGCTGGACAGATCAAACCCAGCTCTTTGAAGAAGTTTGGAGAAACGGCTGAGAAATGTCTTGCCGAGTATGGAATTGATAGGCCAACCATGGGTGATGTTTTGTGGAATCTGGAATATGCACTACAGGTTCAGGAAAATGGTCAGGGAAGAGAGCCTCGTGAAGACAGTGATGTAATTGATTCCGGGCTACCATCTGCCGGATATGTACCAGGAATTCCATCCAGTGATGTGGGGATCCGAGAAGATGATGGTGATGGTAGTTCTGACATTTCGACAACCCAAGTTTTCTCACAGTTAATCACTAACGAAGGGAGATAGCTCTTACCTCTGGCTCCAACATAGACACCCACCCAAATGGATGTTGTCATCCTTCTTAAGCAGGCACATATGATGAACACCACAAATATGAAGTTTCCCTCATACTTTATGCCATATTGATTGATTTATGTGGATTTTTAATCCGTGTTGTATTTTTAGATTATCACAATATCTTCTATATGAACCCAAATGGAAGTTCACGACCTATTGCCAATTCTTGTTTACCCCACATGATCAAGGAACTGATGCATACTACATGGTTAATTAAGCAGCATTATAGTCTTTATTTGCCCATTGTAATTGTCATGGATGGGCTATCTTGCTATATGTATATATCATCTGTTCTTGCTGACGTGGACGAACTATCGATTCGGACGCTAAATGCAGAAGTGGGATTGGAATTTTATTCAAGGTACAGGTACATGGACTTAACAAGGATGCCCAATCCAAACGCGTGACAAGGTAAATTTTTCTCTCTTTTGATTGATCCAAGCTTCTTTTCATCAGATAAATATAAGATGCCTATAGCTGACATAGTTGGGCAATTTGCTTTCTACCATTGCATAACTGATCGCGGATCAATTGTTAATTGATGTAGCTTTATTATATATGTGGCAACCTTGATGATCCCTGGTGGGAAATTGCCTGCAAAAAACTCATCTTGATAATCATCAACTCATTGTTAGAAGGTTGGCAAGCTGCAACAAGTGCAAAATCCCCGCATACTTTGAAATTCTTGAGTCCAGACACTTCAAGATGCAAATGGTGCATCTATCCACTTTCTGGGTTTACATCGACTGGATCAGTTTTCTTGGTACTTCATCTTGAATGTGTCCCTGATGAGCAGCAAGCCATTATAAGTTCTGTGGCCTCTTATCTGTCATAAAGCCACCAAACTAGCATGTGCTTAGAGGAAGACGAGATAACCTTGGTTTCTACTTGGTGTAAGTCGTGTCTACATGAAAATGCGATCAGCAGATCGGCAAACCTGTGCAGCTATTTCGGATCGATCTGGAAATGCGATCATCAAACTCCGTAACAACTAGAAGGTCAAATAACGAAGCTCAACGTGTTTGTAGATTAGTGAACGCTTCATAAACTCACCTCCAGCCTTCCCGTCTGAGCAAGATCCATTTGACATGAGAATTCATAGCATTCCGTGATCTCAACCCAGTTTTTGACAGATGCCAGTGAGTGCAATATGGGTTCTCGGCTCCAATCCTCCTCCATAAAGGCGACGAAAACCTGAAGTGGGTTGTGTCTCTGTTGGGTCAGACTGTTTCTCACGTTACCTGCTACGCACAATGCTAAAACGAGAATTGGATAGGACTCGTTTTGGGTCATTCGAGTTTCGATTACCGAAAGGACAGGACACTCGTAAAAATGAAAAGCAGTAATAACGAAGCTGAACTTAAAAAGAGAAATGGGAATGATACAGGCAAACGAAACTAGGTGGGCTTGAAACACTTTACTGGTGGAATGTGGAGAGTGGGGACCGACCACTTTTAGGGCTTGTTGGTAATTATTCTATTCTCTCCGACAGTTGGGCAAGCTCAGCCTTATCTTGCCTAGCCAAGGCTCATTGGTGGTTGGGCAAGGCTCGCCCATCTAGGCGAGGCTCATCGCCAGGGGAGGCTCGCCTTGCCATCGACAAGGTTTAGCCTAGCCGGTGGCTAGGCGAGCCTCCAGCGAGCTTGCCAAACCTCACCCAACTAGTTGTCGGCGATCGACAATGATGGACGGCGATGGCGGTGGAAGAAGAAAGAGAAGGAAAAAGAAAAAGAAGAAAGAAGAAAGAAAAGAAAAAGAAATTTGGATTAGCTTTTAATTCTAGAATTATTTCCGGAAATAAAGAAGCAACTTTCTTTTACTCCTTGATTTTATTCCAAGTCTATTTTCGGGAACAAATTTATTCTCGAGAATACAAAATTTACTAAATAGATTTATATTCTTTCTTTATTTCTAAGAATAAAATAATAGAATCATGCACTATTTGGCCGGTTGCCAAACTGATCATTCACTTATGTGGCCTCTTTATCTGTCATAAAGCCACCAAAACTAACTAGCATGTGCTTAGAGTAAGATGATGTAACCTTGGTTTCTACTAGGTGCAAATCTTGTCCTCCGAAAAATGCGCTCAGCGGGTTGGAGAACGTGTGCAGTTATTTCATGACATCATTGAATGATGAAATTCGACACGTTTGTACGTTGATGAATGCATCCTAAACTCACCTCCAGCCTTTCCGGCCGAAGGAGATCAATCCGGCATCAGAATTCACAGCATCTTAGAACCACGATCTCAACCCTGTTTTTGACAGATGCTAGTGAGTCCAATATAGGTTCTCGGCTCCAATCCTCCCACGCGTTAAAGGAGACCAAAACCTGTAGTGGGTTGAATCCTTGTCTGGTCGGACGGTTCTCGCGTTACCTGCCGCGCGCAATGCTCAAACGTGGATTGGATTCGCTTTAGGTTACTTGGGTTCCGGTCAGCGAAAGGACAGGACACTTCGTAAAAATGAAAAGCAGTAATAATGAAGCTGGACTTAAAAAAGAGAAATGGGGATGATGCAGGAAACGAAAATAGGTGGTGGGCTTGAAACACTCTACCGGTGGCATGTGGGGAGTGGGGGGGACCGGCCACTTTTCCCTGCCGAGTGGTTCGTTCTGTTCCATTTTTCACGACCGATGTAATTCAAATGGGCCTCTCCGGGTGAGTGTGGTCCCTGAAATGATTCATTTTGCAATCATGCCCCAGGTACCCAAACCACAGAAGTATTTGTTGAATTTATGCAATACAAGCCCATTGAACATCCTTTTTAGGTTGGTGTTGGAATCAATTAAGGAAGAGTTATTAATGGGTAAAAGGGTTCGTTTCGGATGTTACACGTATTATGAATTGCACTTCTCAATATATTGGTTACTTTCATGACATGCACGATCGATATTTTGAAAAATTGAATATTTTCTAATTAAATATATACTAAGAGCACTCGTTAACAGAATCTCATGTTATTGTTTTTTTTTGTGATAAGAAATAAGGTTAGTTATGTAGTACCAGCCGAGGCACTTGAGGGACTGTTTCCCATTTCAATGTGCTTATTATAAGTAACACAAGGAAGATCAGCCCATTGGATAGGACAAACTTTTCTTATTGAATCCACTCAATGAGTGCCGTTAATATACTTATTAACAAAATCCGTGTCTGTATTTATCTGGCACCGACACGTAAACAAGTTCTGCATTTATTTAAATTTGTGGCAACATAAGCTTCTCGATGGGACGTAATGCCACAGGTTGGGAGAGACACGACTCTTGTCAAAGTTCTTTCCTTTTCCTCTTTAAAATGACCAATTTGTCATATTAAACTACCCAAGAATTGGAACTTTCTGCCCTTCTAGATCTCTTTGACCTAATTCCCTCCATGGATTCCGTCTACAGGATTGGCGGCCCAACGCTTGAGTTTGACTCCATTAGTATAAATGGTCCAATTGGACAAAAGGGCGAATCGTTCACCCATCCTAATCTTTCCGCCAAGTCCTTATCAATTAAAGAATCGACATGATGGTGTTTCGGGTATTGTAAACACGTTGATGTGTTAGTTGGATTGCTTAAATTAATCAAGCCGCGTGGCAATGTAGAATTACCACGATACCCTTAGCAATGCATTTTACAGGTCCATTTGTTTGAGTTTAATGATAAAAGGAATATGATTTTCATATTCGATAATGGGTATAAATGGGTATGCTTCGAAGAAATTTCAAAGAAATTTCAAGCTTTTTTTTGGCCTTGAAATAAGAATTCAAACTGCCAAGTTATTTCAGGAAAATGAAAGGAAAAATGAATAGGTTGAATTAATTCTAATTTAAGCGACATTTAATTTTATGAATACCTATTTTGCCTCGAGGCGCATCTGTTTCATGAAAAGTCTGTGATTTGAAAAATAACATTCAAAAATATAATCACTTTTATCATTGTAAATATTATAGGATCTTCAAGAAAGAGTGAGAGATAATTAATAAAAACTATATATTAACTCAATCGACTTGTCTTCACAAATTATTAGAAAAGCATATTTATACCCAAATAATATGCATTGGAAATGAAATTAGCTATATTAGAGAATCACGAAATATTATATAATATTCCTAATATCTAATAATATCTCTATCAAAGAAATCTCTAATCTTCATAGATATAATTCATCACTCTCCCTTAAGCTAGAGAATCTAGTTTGCATATGATTGGTGCAAATTTCTTTGAAGGTTTGTAATCATGCATCTTGTAAATCAGACCTTATACTTAACAAAATCGGATTTGACAAGCATCAATGCAACACATGCTTAGAAAGTTAACATATATTTCCTATACAACCTTGATAAAATCGTGTGGGAAACTCAACTTAAATTACGGCAAACCAAACCACATCACTCCACAATGCTCATCTTTAGCTACTCCATGAAATGTGCTTGACTCAGGTGCTCGCAACTATCTCGATAGCTAATGATGTTAGCCCGTAACGCTCATCTTCGGTTGCCCAATGAAGGTGTGCTTGACTCCGATGCTCATAGCTGCTTGGTTATTTGATGGTGACTTCGTTCATTGATGTTGCTTGCAATTAGAAGAGAGTACCGCAACGAATAACATCTATAGTAGCATGTAAATATTCTAAGACCTTCAAGAAAGAGGGGAGATAATTAGTAAATACTACATCTCTACTCAATTGGCTTTACAACTTATTAGAGGAGGATATTTATACTTAAACAATATGCATATGAAAGGAAATTAACTATCTCAGATAACCTCAAAATATTAAACGAATCCCTAATATCTAATAATATATCTAAAAATATTATTTAATAAGGAAATCTCTTATCTCTATAAATATAATTCATCAATCGCTTATATAAATTAAGGGTCAATAGCATGCAAAACTCCAAACTAATATACTTGGTAAAAATTTACCAAAAACTAATTTCCGATTATTAAAAACCCCAAATTTATACTATCGTGACATATTTATCTTATATTAGTTTTTATTAAATTAGATTAATATCACGAAAAATTATAAATTGATATATGTATAACAAACAGATGGTAAAACCCCGTCTGTTAACTACTACAAGTTATATAACTTGGCAATTTAACAAGAAATTTAACAAAAATTAGCGAACGGTAAGTTTGTTATAAATGTACTAGTTATTTTTTGGGATATATTTTTCACTTGTGTATCAATTTGAGATTTTTAATAATTAAAAAAATTAATTTTAAATATATTTGTTACTTATATACTAGTTTAGTTTTTTTCGTATAAGTAACCCAAAAATTAATAAGAAAATATTTTATTCACGAAATTATTTAGGCAAAACTTATTGTCGGTGGCGAGAATATCTTTCATCAATTAAATTTGAAGAAATTTTTTTCTTTAAAAGAATATTTTCCACATTTTTTGGGCGAAAAAAGCGACTCTTGAATTGACATAAGTGAATAGGGCCGTCTAACAAAATAAAATAAAATTGACATAACAGAACAGAAGAAAGGAAGAAATAAATGATTGCACGGAACGTGAAATGACGAAATGTGGGCCCCCGATCGACCTCCTCCGACGAGAAGAATCTCATCAACAATCATGGCCCCCACGCCACCATCCCGTGTCATTCCCGTAATTTCCCTGGGCGGCCAGGGGCATTCTCGCCAGTCCAGCCCTCACTGGTCATATTTTTTACCTCGCCGAACTTGCAAAATTTATTCGTATCGCGAGTCCGCGCACGGAATCAAACGGTTTTAAACT